>WBNM01025101.1:0-44540 GCA_013399055.1 Ramphastos sulfuratus
CACTGCAGTGTAAGTAGCTTCCTTTTCTATTTCCTCTGAGCAGTCCGTGTCTGGTTTGCATTCCTGTTATTTCAAATCTCTTTATCTCTCAGTGAACCCACCTAATCTATCTGCCAGATAAGATAGGCAGTCACTGCTCCAAACTTATTTTTTAGTTTTTTTTTCATAATTATTCCTGAAATATTTTAAAACCCTCAGATCTGATTACAAAAATTTGCCACGAAGAAGATGCGAAAGCAGCAACTGATTTCTTCATTTAAAATTAAAATCCATTAGGAAAATCTTGATTGCATCAGAATACACATCTTGGATCTAACTGCTGAAGATATTCTAGAAGGACTGAAGGCACTTTTCTATTAAAAAGTTGTTTGTTTGTTTTTTTGGTTGGTTTTAAACTTAAGAGGAAACAAAGAAAATTGCTACAACAATTAATGTTCTCTCGCTGCTGAACTACAGAGTAATTTTGCTGTGTACTATAATCTTACTAACTTGTAACAGGTGTAGAAAAGCTACTATCAAGGCATCAAAAAAAAAAATCCATCAAAGTATTTATTTCTAGATAAGCTCACGTTTTGCTATAGGAGCTGATGTTGCTGGATAAAGAACTTATGAAAAAAAAGGAAGCCATAATGCAACCTCCCTTTTTTTTCCCCCCTCCTAAATCACAGTGTCTATCTCCGAAGCACAAGAGGGACATTTTGCTGAATACTAATAGGCAGATACTGGCAAAGGATTAAAGTAAGTATCTTAGAAGATAACTAACAGTCCTCCTGAAATTCAATTTGCCAACTTCTTGACACAGACAGTATGAGCTATAAAAAAATAAACCAACTGATTCTACATACACATATAAAAAGGAATATTCTTTGACCTAGCAACTCTTATGCCTGGACAACCACACATAAAACTGTAACACATATATTTGCTATTATGTTTCTGCTTTTACCTTTTGCCTTCTCTTTTCTTTTCGTTTGTCTTCAGTATCTTGTAACATTTTTTCTTTCCAAAGATCAAAGAAATAGGAAGGATCAGTATAAAACTTCAATCCGTCTTTCTTATCATCCCTGGAAATACAGTAGGAGAAAAGCTAAGAAAATACGAACCAGTATTTTTCAAAGTAACAAAACTCACTCTTGACAATCATCCAAGTTTCAGGTTTATTGCATTATATGATGCCAAGTCCATCAAATGCCACCTTTGGTAGTTACAGCTTACAACTGGCTTGATTTTTGCCAAGAATCTCAGGGGAAAGGAGTAGAATCCACAGGGTTTTGGGAGACACGCTCCCAGGCTATGCCTCATCAGAGCTTAGCAGGAGTTGGCTCAGCTTCTGCATCGGCCAGCTCACCAGAGTGAAATTCACTGCAACTGCAAGATCAGAGCCAAGACAGGATGTGTAGAGGACAGTGGAGCGTAAGAATGGAACTCAACCATCTCAAAAGAACTGGAAAAGAAGTATTTGGCTCAATCCAGACGGGTTTTAAGATCTGAATTTAGGCACAAAGAAGGTCTTAGTACCTTTGCCCTTAGGACAGGAAGCACAAGACAGTCACTACTCTCAGTGGGACTCTTCCAACTAGGGGAAGGGCTAGGAAAGAGTTTGAATCCTACCAGACTATTCTAGAAAGATTTGAGACAGAGCTGATCTGAGCTTGCCAGCTCCAATTGGCAGCAGGAACCACAGACACTCAAAACTAAGAATCCACCAAAAAAAGCATGCTATCAAACCTTAGTTTGACCCCATGGCCTGAAAATAGGAAAGCTTCTAATATTGTAAACTCCTGGAAATCAATGGATGTACAGGGAGCCAACATGGCAGAGTACCTCACATGATCCCAACGGCATTAACAGTGACCCCAGGCTCACTTGCTAAACTTGTGTCCCTCAGAATCCCTTTTGGCTATGGGTCCTTAATTTCTTCCCAGGCAAATTTTTAATGACAGCTGAGTGCCAGCTTCTATCAACAAGATCAAAAGTGATTGAGATCCAGCACACAGAAACCTTAAAACCAGGGTACTGAGTAGATCTGGTATGCTGTCTGGTCATACAGCCACAAACCCCTGACTTTGTGTGCACTAGATCTCTTCACTGAAAGCATCTAACCTACTGAAGTGGACAGTCAGGCCACTCTTCCACACCTCCAGCTTTGGTTGGACTACAATTCAAACTTCATTTAGGCTTTGTCTAAGGCAAATACAAATAATTTAAATTCAGCTGTTGTAAAAGACCTACCAAGAAATATAATTAAGTAAATATCACTAAAGTATCCTTAACAAAACAGGAATAACAATAAAGGTCACTGACACTGTCATCCAGATCTGTATTAGAACATAGTTGTGTAGAAAAAAAATAATCAATAGCAACTCTTACTGACTGGATCCTATAAACAAAATGCCACCACTGCTTGTAGCAGCAGCAAGAAAAAAAAAGTGTCCTTCAGCTATGTATCCAACAATTTTACTTTCAAAGTAAAAGGTCTTACAAATGATATATGCTGCGAATGCTCTTTTAAGTCATTCCTAAAACTCTTTCAAACAATTTACTGCAGATTGAGCTCCTGCTTTACACAGATGCTCCATGATCTAGTACCTCTCAACAGCTGAAGGACACAGTAAAAAACGTGTTGTCCACAACCCTTCAGACAGCCGTGTTATATTATTTTCATGAACAATAATAAACCTAAAGCAAAACCGACAAGAAAACAGGAAACTAAATCCTGCTTGTTGCTCTTTTATTCACCAGTATGTAACCAGGAAAAGAAAAGACAAAGATTGTGTGTGCACACTTGCATATGTTGTGGGGAAGAGTGAGAACAGAGGGAAGGCAAAACCACCAAATCCATCTTTCTCAATAAATGAACAAGGAAAGAAGTTTAGCATATAATTTTCTTTTCCCTTTTTATATAATCAGTGGCACTTGCTCTCTGATCCTTTACTGCTAAATAACTCTAATGCTAAATTATAATGACTTTGGCTGAAGCATGACAACTTTTGTCAGGTACAGCTTACAACTTTAAGTGTGGCAACAGCAATTTTTGTTTCCACGGACAGAGAAGTCCCTGAAAAAAACAAATCTCAATAACCAATACAGGTTTTCTGTTCTGATGTAATTATTCTCTACACAGAGGAGACAAAGAGTAAAGTACAAGAATGTAAACAACGTTTCCGTACCTATAAGGTGAAAGAATATTCAGAGGTGGTGGTTTGTCACTCTGGTTATAAATATCAGCCACTGGGTTAGGAATGCTGTTCTTTGAAACTACCTGCTGGTCTTGAATTGTGGAGCTCTTGAATGCTTTTTTCATGTTGATATCTTGTAATGATACTGCCAGAAACAAAAACACATTTACAACAGTTCCGAAATATACGTAAGTAGATAATAAACAAACTCAATTTTACACTAGCTGTTTAAAATATTTTCAGCAAAGCACAAAAGGAGAACTGGAAGCTTTTTCTTCATCAGGCAATCATGGTATGCTCAAAGGCATGTAAGAATTACTGTAATAGATCAGGTAAGTCCCGCTTGGTCCAGAATCTCACTTAAAATAATGGGACCATGAACTACGTCTTGGAAGATGATGCAAGAATCCCATCATATGCAGATGTCCAACAATCTCTTTCAGTGGCACTTAACCTGGACTTCTAATAGCAGAAAGACTGCTTTGAGCCCAAAACACAAGGTCTGCCATTTCTCTGACACAGCATGCGTTACAATTATAGAATCATAGAATGGTAAGGTTGGAAGGAGACCTCATGTACACATTCAATCCCATTCTAAGTTCAATTAAACTACAGCCTCCAAAACATCCTGTGAGAATATTCCACATCTTTTACTACTTTTCACATCCAAAATCTTTCCTTAGATCTTAACTTTTGCTTAACTCTCTATAGAGAGAAATACTGTCATTACACAGCCCAGTAACACACTTCTATTTTATCTCATCACATACCCAGTTTTGGGGAAAACAACACTAGTCTTCTCAGTCTTTCATTTAAAGTGAAAGTTTTAAGTTACTTTTAATTGTTCCTGTCACATTTAGCAAGCCTTTCTTTTATCCTTAACTTAAATTTTCCTGAGATGGAGTGACCAATGCTTCAAAGATCCAGATAATGCCAATAACAATTAAAAAGTAACAGTAAGCTCCACTCCTAGGCAACCTGCAATACATGTTTGATTGCAGTTGAGCAGGGCACTGAGATCTGCAGTGGCTTGTCTACAGTGACACTACCCATTTTTGCCATTGATCCAGCTGTCTTACAGCAGTGTAAGCAGTAGGAGTAGTGCAAACAAAACAATGGCTTCTTTTCTTTTCCTTCCCATTGACATTTCATCTAATGTTTCTTGCCCAATCACCTATTTATTCAGTCTCAAGAACAGATGGGACAATGCCAGTGAGTAACTGAACAGTACCAGGCTTAAACTTAACATACTGGTGACCTGCAAAACAAGAAGTGAAGTTTGACACAGATCCTATAAGGCACCCTATTATCCTCTGTCAGAATGGAAACCAAATCCCAGCTGCTTTTGGCCTTGCTGAGGCCTTGCCTTCCATTCCAAGGTCACTTAGATTCTTCGGTAGTTTTTAAAAAGGCAAAACATTAAATAGAATTTTTCATTCCAAACCATTGTTATCCCATCCACATCATCTGAAATATCAAAACATCTTTTTAAGAAACTGCCTTCTATTCAAACCTGCCTGTAAGTAAACCAGTAAGGTACTTCAGGCATTTTTTTCAGAGGTATACCTCTAAATTGTTACATTCTTGAAGGAAGACATTGAAAGGAGCACAAATTCCATTTCTTCCTGGGCCATTTTAGTATGTTATTTATATCCTTTTGAAAACTTAATTCTTTTCAAATGTTCTTTCAACTGAAGAATTAGTTACACAAAATATCTCTACATACACAACATATTAGTTATACCTAAGACTGTAAGAAATCACTGATACAATTAAATCTATTTTTTTTTAAATCAACCTAGCAACTGACACTTTACCTAAATGCCTAAACTACCCAGAAATATATTTAGCATTAGTGACAGTACAATGAATTATCCTAAATACTAGATGCTGAGGACTGTCTCTCCAAAAATGTTCTACTTGGAAGTCATGAAGACTGACATCATTCACCTCAGCATGGAGCAGTATATGAACATAATACATTCGAGGAGACCTCACAGTAGCCTTCCAGTATCTGAAGGGGGCCTACAGGAAGGCTGGGGAGGGACTATTTACAACGTCTTGCAATGACAGGACTAGGGGCAATGGGGTTAAACTGGCAGAGGGAAGATTTAGACTGATGTTAGGAGGAAGTTCTTTAGTGAGGGTGGTGAGCCACTAGAACAGGCTGCCCAGGGAGATTGTGGCTGCTCCCTTCCTGGAAGTCTTCAAGGCCAGGCTGGACGAGGCCTTGAGTGTCCTGTTCTAGTGGGAGGTGTCCCTGCCTATGGCAGGGGGTTGGAACTAGATGATCCTTGAGGTCCCTTCCAACCTTACCATTCTATGATTCTAATCTAGTTTGCTCACATTACCACCACAACGTGCCTCAAAAAACTAAGCTGAAGTGAGCCCATAATAACTTGTTTGCTCCCGACTTCTAAGACGGCAAAAAAAGGGTGCTAGTATCAACTGTGATACTCTACCAGTTAATGTGTTCCAAAACCAGATCAAAAAAATCACACATAATAATTTTCAGAGAGTAGCAAGCTAAAAATGGAAGGCTAAATATTACACCATTAAATATCAACATAACATTTAATACTGGCATTAATAGTGGTATTAAGGATAATATATAAGCTATACATAATAAACATACTTCGTAAGCTATATAAATAGTACTATTAAATATAACACAAGCAGAATGAACTACTAAGCAAATGTTACACTACTGCCCTCATATGACAAGTTTTTTCACCTTCCTAGATGTCAGGAATCATCTAAGCAGGGAGTATGTGCAGTAGGTGCCTCAGACATAATTGAACATGGAAGCAAACATGCATGTTACAGCTTTTAGAGCTAGACAGAGAAATAGGTTTTACTTACTTTCAAGCAATGTGTTACTTAAATCCATTGGTTTTAGTGTGCATTTATGAAGTGAATGACTAAGCACATGAGAATGTAACAGTATTTTAAGAGAAATACTGTTTGTAGTGACTAGAACTCCAAAGAGGATTTCACCCAGTTGATGCAGAGTAATATAAGAATTTGGATGGCTGCGGGACAGACACTACTAATACAGTTTATGACCACCCTACCCCAAGACAGAGAAATAAATAGACCTACTGCTTCAAGCTTATTCCAATATTGTGACTTATTTCTAGTAAATTCTAGATTTACTCACTTCTGATTCATTACACTCACAAACTAAAAGTTTTCCCTGTGAAAAAGGCATCTTAATGGCTCCATTACTATAGAGGCTTCTTGAAGTAACACTAAGTCAAAAATGAAGACAGTTATACAACTCTAGAATATTTTGTCTCGGTCTGCTAACATGATTTTTCCCAGCTTGCCTCACTGAGAGAGCAAGATGAAATATCAGTTCAGAATTACTTTGAAAAGACAGAGATAGTTGTGTAATTAAATGCTGTGGTCTTGTCAACATCATTTCTGGCTCAATGCTTTCATGCAATTACCTACCCTCTTCTACTGTTGAATCCAGCTGGGTAACTTTGACAGCAAGGCGATCAATTCTGTCTTGAAGAGAATTTGCTCTGATGTAGAAGCTGTTGGCCTCATTAAACAATTCACCAAATATGTCTTCGGCATGCTTGCCTGTGTAGGAAAATAGACAGGGAAATCCCTTTGCTGAAGGCTTACAAAAGACAAACGGCTTCAATATAAGGAAGTTATAATAAAACACAGTAGCTGTAGGATTGTAACAACAGTTCGCCATTCAACAAAATTTTAGGCAACAGGTTTGCACAAAAATCTCAAAATGCAACATAAATGCTGCCTGAAGTCTGCTCCTGTGTAGGTGAACTACTGCAAACTGACACATAACTGAACATTAAAACCTGTCCTGGTGATGAAAAAGGCCTGTAAAAGTTACTGCTGTCCATAAAAGCTTCTGAAGTAAGCTTTGAAATCTAAGCTGTTGTGACTCGTAGTCATTAAGATTTAAATATAAGCATAAGGCAACATCAAAATGAAGGCAAAGTAAAACAAATAAAACCCAGGATCCTCATGCAAGGCAGCCCACTTCCACAAATGCTCACTGTATACATGTTGCTGTCACTGGAATCTTTAGAGAGATGATTAAGGCAGCACTGATCACATTCACCCAATCCGGACTTGATACAGCACAATCTTTTCAATCTCTCTTTCAAGCTCCTGTATTTTCTCAGTCACTACAACAATGGATAGTCTACTTTGGATCTCTGTCTCAGACCCAACCCTAGAAGTGCTACAGTGGACATGAATGCTACATCCTCTTGGCCCACAGATCCTTATGCATGCCCATTCCTTTACTAGACCTCCTAACTTCCAAAGTATTGGGCATCCTTATCAAGTTTGACTCTTCTGCCCCAGTCTGGACTGGTTGAGAGGTTGGGATCAGAATCTTCAAAATTAACACTTCCACCCCAGAAATTTCCCTACAAACTTCAGATTCTACCCAAATTGTTTGCCCCTACTCCCTCAACTGATAGTACCACACCTACTTATCTCAGTCCCTCCTACCCAGATACTGCTGCTTCATTTAAAATCTCCCCCTCCAATTTCTGCTGCCAGCACTCTTCTCAAGATAGCCACATTCCATCAGTTTCCTGCTTTTCGAACAAAAGTAAATTTTAAAACCCTATTTGTGAATCAAACTGATCTTGTCATGAACTGTATCATGATTATACTGAAGAGATTAAAGGAAGGGGAAGAGAAGCTTTGTCTAATAGTTTGTATAATACAGAATATGCATTACCTTCCAAACCAAAAGAAATTGTTCTCATTCTGAGTTGAGTCCTATAACCAAATTTAATATTTTACAAAGACAAGTACAGATGTAATGAAAACTTCTGTTGAGAGTCCATCCTGCGAACATCTTGAGACCATAATTCAAAGTCAAATATGGCCATACTTAGGATGTCAACAGAATCTGACTCTTTCTTGGATCATTTACTTGAGGGGGGGAGTGGGGAAGAGAACATCACCACTACAACAATATCTGAAAACACTGTGAATTACAAATAAAAAAAAAAAAAAATGACTGTCTTGCTTTGAGTAAAGAACTTAAGCAGTAATAGATTTCTTCACTAAACGTATAATTAGCCAATAATTAACCCAAATTGTTACAATATTTTGGTGTATCCAAACTCTGCTTTCATACATATGTAAAAAGAGGACAGGCGAGGCATACTGCCTACCTGCTCCTAATTTTCTCCCTCTCCAGGACAGAAGTCACACACCAGAGAATAGTTGAGGCTGAAAATCATAGAACGGTAAGGTTGGAAGGGACCTCAAAGATCATCTAGTTCCAACCCCCTGCCATAGGCAGGGACACCTCCCACTAGTACAGGTTACTCAAGGCCTCCTCCAACCTGGCCTTGAACACCTCCAGGGAGGGAGCAGCCACAATCTCCCTGGGCACGCTGTTCTAGTGTCTCACCACCCTCACTGTAAAGAACTTACTCCTAACATCCAGTTTAAATCTTTCCTCTGCCAGTTTAAACCCATTGCCCCTAGTCCTGTCATTGCAAGACCTTGTCAACAGTCCCTCCCCAGCCTTCCTGTAGGCCCCCTTCAGATACTGGAAGAAGGCCTAGTCCAACTCCCTGCTCAAAGCACAGTCAGACAGAGCACGTTGCCTGAGACTGTGTCCTGTTACACTTTGAATGCTTCCAAAGATGGAGGTTCCACATCTTCTCTAAGCAATCTGTGCCAGCGTTCTCAGATTCATCTCCACATTAAGAGTCTTCTCTATGTGTCCTCTGGTGGATGAGAAGCTCAACATGAGCCACCAGTGTGCACTTGCAGCCCAGAGAGCCAACCAGATCCTGGGCTGCTTCGAGAGAAGCGTGGCCAGCAAGGTAAGGGAGGTGATTCTCCCCCTCTACTCCACTCTGGTGAGACCCTACCTGGAGTACTGTGTCCAGTTCTGGAGCCCCTATTACAAGACCTGGACATGCTGGAACATGTCCAGAGAAGGAACATGAGGATGATCAGAGGGCTGTCTCCTATGGAGACAGACTGAGAGAGTTGGGGCTGATCAGTCTGGAGAGGACAAGGCTCCAAGATGACCTTATTGTGGTCTTCCAGTATCTGAAGGGGGCCTCCAGGACAGCTGGTGAGGGACTTCTTAGGATGTCAGGTAGTGATAGAACTAGGGGGAGTGGAGCAAACTAGAAGTGGGGAGATTCGAGTTGGATGTTAGGAAGAAGTTCTTCACTGTGAGGGTGGTGAGACCCTCGAATGGGTTGCCCAGGGAGGTAGTAGAAGCCTCATCCCTAGATAAAAAGCTTTCAGGCTGGATGGGGCTGTGAGCAACCTGATCTAGTGTGAGGTGTCCCTGCCCATGGGAGGGGGGTTGGAACTAGATGATCCTTGAGGTCCCTTCCAGCCCTGACAATTCTATGTGCTTCTCAGCAGATAACTGAATCTGAACTATAATCTCCATTTGATTTAGTTGCTGCAAATGTAGAGGTTGTTCCAAGCTATGGAATAAATACACTTCTCAACTCTTCAGCTAAATAAAGCAGGTATTACATTCTCCAGCCACTGGCATTCAGAGCTCAAAACATCAATAAATTTTAATGGCTGTTAGTTTATGATAATATATTGAAATAAGCCTGCTGAGCGAGGATTGCTGCATTCCAGAATTAAACACATCACCTCTAATGAAGTCAACCAGATAGGTGCTTGGCAGTTATCTTTCAGGAGCCAAAAAAGTAATAAAGCTGATTTGTGAGAACATACTTCTTTTAATATGGAATTCTGGGAGTTTTATTATTTTAAAACATTTAAAAATTATTTTTAAAACACTTGCTACTCTAGCAAGTGAAAGACAGGTAATCAATCTGTCAGTAAAACAGTGACATGGTAAAAGAATATTTTAACATATTACTCTGATTAACATGATACATTAAGTTTTACAATTAAAGCAATATTTCTCTAATGTTTTCTATACTACCACCTTTTTCATTAGACTTTTAAACAATACAGAAACAAGTAGAAAAATCCTGAAGTTACAAGCATGTATTTTTCTACTTAAGAGATGATTTTGGTACTGTAAGACAGTAACTCAAAACCATGAGGTACTTTCAAACATATGGGCAACCTAAATACTCATTAAAAAAACCCAAACGAAAAAGAATTATGCAGTCTTTCCTTCTAAGGCTCCCTCCAGCCACAGAAACAGGTGAGGGGAAATTTAGTCATGATGCTGCCCTACCAAATCACAGCAGGCAATAGGTTTTATTGTCAATTAACAGAAGTGTCTCTTTCCACTTCCACAGGCCATCTGTGTATTTGAGTGCACACAATCAAATCTGATTGCTCCAAGCATCAAGAGATTTCTGGAGACCAGTATTTCACAAATTGAAATATCTCTACCCAAACCCTACAGTATTTACATGAAATATCACCTTGCCAGATCAGATTTGAACATCTCTAGCAGAGACCAGACACCACCTGAGTTAATTACAGTTTATTTCCATGTACTGCATTAAAAGGTGTGCATTAACACATTGAATAATGGTGCCCCAAAGGTGTCTTTAGTCAGCAGTCAGAGTGCTCAGTGCTATCACAGAAGAGGAATTCAACAATGGTGCTGGCTTGACTGAAGACCATAAACCAAACAGTGTTTATTACTTTGGCTAGTTTCCTTTCACATATTTGAGTCCAAAAAGTACAGCTTCCTTCTGCATTCCTTGTTCCACAGGCCAAGCACATGGAAGAACATGTTGAATTTAATATAAGGATTTACAGTACTTTAAAAGAGTTAGTTTTTTTTCACACCATAAACATGTATTATCAAAGAGAAAAGCTCAATACAGATTTTAATATTTAGTCTTCAATGACAATCTGACGTAATCAATTTTTTCTTCCCCATATATACACATATGCAAAACTCAAAGAAAACTATGGTACAACAGATTCTGTTGCAGAGAGAGCAGCTTTTGTTTTGGTTTTTTTTCTTCACTGGCTGGAGTCCTGCAGCCACCAGACCAAAATCCACTGGCAAAAGTAAAGGAGTATTTGTGGAAGCTTTCTTCAAAACCATTTCACCATGAATGAGTTATCCAGGTAAAGCATTATGGCAGGAGTTCAAATACGCTCAGTCCTCTGCCCTCCCAGCAGATTCTTTCCTCCCACGTGCAGTTCAATTCCCAAAGTCAAGCTTTTGCTTTATATATCAAGTGAGCAGTTTCATACAGAAAGTTGCTTGCTCTGCCTGAGCTCCAAGCCAGCTGGCTGCAAACAAATACAAATCTGAAGACGTCATAGAAAAAAAGGCTCCACTGAGAGCACATTCCCCTTGGACAGGAACTTGACTATGTCTCCTGAAAAGCACAGAGGCAGAAGCAAGTCAAATTTGCATGCAACAGATCTGCCAGTTTTTAAAATCCGTGAACTCACAGTGCAATGTTAAAAAACAGTATGACTGCAAGATAGACTTGTACTTGCTTTCTCCATCCTTCAAGCTGTGGGAACATCAACAAGCTCTGATGCTGTCAGCAGGACATACTACATCAGCTCCAGCATAGAATTTTTCTATGATTGTTTTCTTTCTCCCAGTTGGCTTGAAACACAGTCAAAACACACACTGTCTGCAGGAAAAAAGCCTCTGAAAGCATGACAGACTCTAGACTATGAAGGAGCCTGGTGGTAGGCTTCACTCATTAAATACCATGTATTCATCTATTAAAACAAAGGGCACATCATTTATTTGCATACATCTCTAACTTGACACTAATGAAGTATTTCAAGGCTGTCTACAGATTTCTGATGACCCGAGAAATTCGTTAAGGGAAAACTGAAGGATACAGCAGCCAGTTCCACAGCAACAATCACAAGAGGCTCTGAACACACAATGTAACAGGCAGATTCGACCCAAGACCAAATCTGGAGAAATGACAGCGAGGCATTTCCAGCAAGTCAGACAAGTGAAAAAGTGTGTTATGCATGCATTGGCAATTGTACAATACCAAAATTAGGTCTTGTCAGATATCCTTGAATGCAACTAGGGCATTAGGCATTCTTTTAAATTTTCTAAAACTTTAGGATGTCAACACTGAGCAACTGCCTGATAAAGCTGTAAATGAAACTCAATGACAATACAAGCAGAAATTAACCATAAATAACATCAGACACTAAATTGGCATGTACTGTGCAAGAAAGATCAAAGAATCACTTGGAAACTTCACTCAAAATATCAACTCAATGTTTAGCAGCAATTAAAATTTTAAGAATTCCTAGGGAACTAATGATAAAACAGAAAAAGTCTGGTTCGATTATGATCTGAATTTCACAAATGGTCCACATTAAAAACATCCCAACATGGTCTGACATATCCAAGGCAAAATTAACAATGATAAGAAATACAAAACAGTTTCTATCAAATTAGAGTACAAAGAGATCAGAACACTCCAACCTGGAAAAGATATCATTAGGACAAATAAAATCACAGACAATTACAGAAAGGTTGGACATTAAATAATTTTTCAGAATTTTTTCTTAACTCAAGAACAAGAAGGTATCAAAAAGAAGAAACAGATCAGTTTCTGTTGTGGGACATTCTGCTACAGGTCACTGGGCAAGAAAAAAAGTGCAATTCCCCCATCTAAGCAATTCTGTGTATGATAGGTTTAGAAATGCTCCTTGCATAGGAGGATTCAGACAGAGCTCCACCTCAGAAAATCCCGAAATCACTGACTACTAGAAAGAGGAACATACCAAGTTTCTTGTACTCTTTCCCTAAGCAGAGGATATCTCCTATTAAACTGAACACTGGCCTTAGTGGAACTCAAACTTCAGACAGATTTTCTTACTTTAAATGATTCCCCATTTACAAGTGAAGAAACTGATGAAGCCATAATTTCTTTTCAAGGACCAGAGTTATCAGCACAAACCACAGCTGCTGATTGTTAAACACTCTCTGAAGAAATCTCTTCTCTCATTCATTAAGAAGTATTATTCTTCTTGCAAGCAATCCAGGCACTCTTCTAGAATTGCTATTTGTGGTGTCAACTCACAGGTGTACTGTGTGGGCTAGTCTGCATGCAGCTGACACTAGCTTGCCTGAACAGTAGTTTATGCTTAATTTCATTCATACTAATTGATCACATACACACATATGTGTATATACACATATGTGTGTGTATATATATATATATAAAATGCTTAAGAAATATTATCACATTAAGACAAACTGAAGTTTTGGTTAAATGTGGCATCGGATGCCTTGAGGCAGGAGTTTGGTGGTTTCATCTTGTACAACTGAAAGCCAAGAATAATTCAAGTGCTAGTCTTGGTTCTTGCACCAATCTCATCTTAGAAAAATTCCTGGGTTTTTATGTCATCGAGTTTCGGTTGATGTTTTTGGGGTGTGTTGAGATTTTGAGTTGCTTTCTTTGTTTTTATTTGGTTTAGGGTTGGGGGAGATGTTTGGGGTTTCCTTTGCAGGTTTTGTCTTTTTTAGGTTGTTTGGTTTGGTTTTTTTATCAGGATGTTCTTTGGAGGCAGGGGGAATTGTTTGATTTTGGTTTTGTTGACCTTTGGTGTTGTTTTCTTTGGGTGTTTTTTTGTGTTGGGTTTTGGTTTTTTTTTTCCTACCCTTGTAAATCTTTGAAAGGCTCTTGTATAAAGTTCAAAATAGAGAACAGCAAAAAAACAATGAATCACAGAATGTCAAGGGTTGGAAGGGACCTCGAAACACCATTTAGCCCAACCGCCCTGCAGAGCAGGATCACCTTTATCAGATCACACAGGAACTCATCCAGGTGGGTTTTGAATATTTTCAGAAAGGGACACTCCACATCCCCTCCCCCAGGCAGCCTGTATGAAGTAGCATCATATTATTATTATGAGGCCAATACCCTGTATCATAATTTGGCTCTTTAAAGCAGGTCATCTTAAAGTTTTTTTCATTTATTCAGTTTTTCATCAGGGATTGAATACTTATAAGGAAGTTACAGATACTTACTTAAGCTGCTTAGCTGGCGTATGATGGCAGCAAGAGTACTATTTGTTACACATTCCAGTTCACTGGTAATTCCCTCTGGCAAAGCTCCTCGGCAGAGATGCCGCGGTTCAATATTCCTTTTCACCAAAGGCATGGCTCACAACCTGGAAATCACAGAAAAATATTCATTACGGTTACTAAAACAAGACTAAGAGCTATGAATCTGCTCAACACATTCATTGTTTTTCCTACAAAATATACCTCACATTTCCTCTTTTAAAGTGCTTGCTTCAGAGGGGGTACAATTCCTACTAAGGTACTGGAGTTGTGCACTCAAACCAGAACACCACAAGAGCACTGCAGACAAGCTCAGAGGATACAGCCCACGTAGGTAATGCAACACTTCTTGCCTTGGATTCGGTGTAAGAGTTACTGTATGCACAAACTTGTACTACAGACCAGAATAACTGGACTTCAGCAGTGCACATTTGCATTTATAAAAAACTGGCAGTCCCCACAGGAGTGGCAGAAAAAAAATTGCTGCCTGGAACAAGCTGGCTTGCTGCCTTGGCAAGTGGGCTGCTGATGCACTGTCCACGCACTACAGCCCTCTGACTATATCAGACACTGATTTGCCCTTGCTCTGACAGCTCTCAGTCAAAATTATAAACTCATCTGACAGATAAGGGCAAGGGCCTCACAGAAATAGGCTGAGTGAGAATAAAGAAGCTGCTGCTATTTGAGGGAAAAAATTGCTTTTCCACAGGTGGTGCTGAATGGCAACCTGAGTGATGTAAGAACACATACAGAAGAGATTTTGGGAATATGCCTGATGTGGGAAGACATTGATCCAAGAAAAAAAAAAGGTGGTCAGAACTGTTTGTTTGTTGGTTTGTCTTTTTTTAATGAAACTAACTAGGATACAGAAAATAAACATGAAAAGACAACTTTAAGAGTCACAAAAGGGCACAGCAGCATAGAAAACACTATCCTGCAGAGGGGCACCCTTGCTTTCAAAGCTAAGTGGGATGCAACTCCCCTCCCAAATGGAAAAAAAAAAAAAATAAAAAGGCAGCTAAAACAAACAATGCAATTTTAAAGAAAACTGATTAAGAATTAACACAATTATGAGTCAATTTGATTACCTTTTTATAACACTAACAATTCATGTTTATGCACTAATTATGAATAACACTCTGTTTAAAGACCACATGGCACTGAAATTGTCTGGAATAAGAAGTTACAGGCTTATTAAGGACATAAGTTCATTTGGGAAAGACTTAGCTCAAATTTTCTTCTTCGTTGCACTAAAGCAATTAAAGTAACCTTTCAATTTCTCTAATTAAAATCCCATTAGTAAATGAAAAGAAGAAACCTTTTTTGCTCTTTAAATGTTGCATAATTTTTTTAATGGCTTTCCCCCTCCTCCCCTCCCAAAGGTTTAAAATCTTTTCTTCTCAGTAATGTTTGTAAAACATTAACAACTTAAGTAATTAGCAAAAAAAGCAAAGTACTTAACTGTACAATTATTTCAGAACAGATCAAGATGAAACAGGCTCATGACATATAAGCAGTAGTCTTGAATTATATTTTATGTCTTTCTTAATATGAGACGGTTTATTTCAGTATGTCAGAATTTCAGGTTATTTGAGTTTGTTAGATTTTGAACAATACATCATAGGTTTATTATATTAGACCAAAAAGCTTCTTGATTCTGTTCTATGTTTTCATATTCATCTACAGATACATTTTAAAGTGTTACTTAATATTCAGTGCAGTCAATTTTCTGAACTTGACCAAAACCAGGTGAAAAGCAGAATTTCACAATTATTGGGAAGCAACTGGCAACACCACACTGCAAACAGGCCAGTGCATGCAACTGTGAAACAAAAGTCATTATGAGGAGTTGTTTCATTGTGCAATAAAACATTCATAATTAGTAAGAATTACTAGAAGACCAGCAAAACAAAGCCTGGCTTCCCATGGCTTTCTGTCTAGCATTGCTAGAGCTGGCCCCCTTTTTCTCCTTTGGCATTTACCTGACATTTTCCCGCTACCTCACACAAGGCACTGGGGCCAGTTGGAAGCTGGCTGCACACCGCCCAGCTAATTGTCTGCTACCTCTTGAAACATCTACCACACTGAGCATCACCAAAACACCTTTCACCAGGAGCACTAATAAAGTTCCCCCTCCTCATCACGTTTTCCCTTGCCCACAAAAACTAATTTGAGGAAAACATACAACTGCAGTTCATGTTTTTCATTCTCTCATCAATTCTTTATGAAGTGGTCCAATGAATTCAAGAGCCAGCAGGGGACAGAGACCAATCAAAGACATCCTGTTTCTTTAAAAAGCAGTCTAAAACACACAGCAGTGATAGAGCGGGGGAGGAAGCAACTTTCATGTTTGAATTCATAATTTAAATTATGATGTATCCACCTCATTTCAGTACGAAGTTTAATTCCAGAAGGTAAACTGAACACTGATTAGTAAATATATGCAACAGATTAAGCAATGCATAAACTGCTCCTGATCAGAGAGAAAGGGAAAAAAGGCAAACCAAAAAAAAGCACCTGCAATTGCAATTATAAGTTCTGTCTAATTTAAAACCTTCAAGTATCCATATTAAACTCTTGTTGCAGCTGAACAGGTAAAAAACTAAACCATTAGTAAGTAAAAAAAGCTTACTACTATGTGTCCTTGTCTCTAAGATACTAGCAGTCTTCGCCAAACACAACTCAGATTAATTTATTCTTTAAGAAATTTAATGAGGAGTGAGACTATATTTCTTTGCTAAATACATGTAACAGGAGGTTAAACAAGAAATAAATAAGCCTCTGAGTTACAAGGGCTTCATCAGGCTCAACCAGGCTGAGGGTATGTTACACACACATTCATCTTCCACCTGTTTCAAGTCACACTTCAGCCCCAGTTTATTTCTAGGTAAGATATTCATTGTGATTTTCTGTCAGTGTATTAAACATATTAGCATTTGGCAAATCACACTCAGTTTTAAAACACAGAAGTAATTTCTCTTCCCTTCCACCTCCAAACAAGTGGAAGACATACGGCATAGCATTATTATTTTCAAGAACTCTATCACTTCAGAAGACTGGGACTAATCATACTTAATCATCTTGCAATCCATTTTAACCCCTGCTAAGTAAGCAACACAACCATAGACTTATAACCAGGATAATTAGGTCCAGCTCCATTCCATGTGCAGAGCCACCTATGCCCAACACAACTGGCTTTAAAGCACCAACTGCATCTGCTAGAGGAGATGAAGGATCCAGAAAGTATATCCATATATACTGCATATATGTAACTGGCTGCACTAGAAATCTGAGATGTTAGCATAAGACCAGAAAATAAGGAACAAGAGTTGAAGGGGGTGGAAGGAAACTTGACGGTGAGGTGTCATTTAACATCTCACTAAATTCATGCGTGCCTCATTGGACATGCATTAGACACAACATCTGGGTGGATTCAGTTCTGGTGGGAGCACAAACAGACACTGCTCCCCAAACCCTGTAGGCATCAGCAACTGCACAGCTGACCTAACTCAATTTCCACACACATTCTGAAAGAACAGGATATCAAGGAGTTTGAATAAGCTTAGATTGGACCATTAAAAATTCACATTAGACATGTTGATTCTTCAGTATTGTAAATTCCTTTTTCCTTCCTTCCTTCCCCCACCCAGTCCCCTAACAACTTGCATAACTGCCTTGTGTTTTAAAATTAGAAGGCATCTATCCCAATAGCAATTGCTGCAGTGGCAAGCAGGGTACAGAAAACTAGTCAAAGCATTTTTGCTTTTGTTTCAGTGCTCCCCTTACAGTTGTGGGAGTAGTGCTCCGGGTCAGCTCAGATCACCTTCCTCTGGACAACAGCTGTTAAACTGCATGTAAGAAGTTTGACATTGCCCTGGCAAGTCGGATTTTTCTTACAAAAAAAAAAAAAAGTTGAAAGCAGATGCACAGTTACAAACATGAAAGATGACAAACGATGTACAATCTTTCCAAACAACAGCAGAACATAGCTACTGTAAGAGACAAGCTGGGTTTTCAAGTATTTGGGCAACTGGCAAAAACTCAAAGCACCAGCTGTTCCCTGAACCTGCCTTTTGCTCGTTTGCATCCCCCAAAAGGCACCAGAATTTACACTAATGCTAAAAATATGAAATGTGGTTACATACAAGTTCTTTATATATTCACTAACATCATCAAATGAAAGCAAATTCATGATATATCCACTCTACTTGTCAGTGTTTCCTTATTACATTTTCACTAAAGATACTGTTCAATCCCTTTCTTAAACTCCTAAGAGGCTTCTTCCTATATTCTCTAGTAAAATATAACAAAGCTGAACAGTTTCATCATGAAAAAGATTTTTCCATACATTCATCCTTATTTCTCCCTGAATACATCATTTTAAGGGAGCATTAGAGCTTTTCGTTGATGAATCTTGCAGACCTCTATAAAAAGAAACTACTAGAATCCTTCTTCTATGGAGAATAAAAACAAAAGATAGATTGAATAGGCAGCTTGTCAGTATGTAACAGATGGGATCCCATTCAAGATTAAACACATAAATTTGTATGACTACGTATATATGAGCTCAATGTCCATGTTCCTCAAGAGCTCAGCAGAAGCCTAGAGAGCCACTAAATTAGATAAAAGAATGACATGGCAAGCTCAAACACTTCATGAGTAAGCTCTGCTATGAATGCACCTAAATCTAGATGTCTGAAACTAAAAGTGAGTGTCACCTCACCAAAATCAGAGAAATATTGTTGGCTTCCTCATTTCTAGCCCAGCAAACAAGTTACACTGTCTCCTGATCACACAGTCTCTATCTATGCCTAGGGCATTTCAACACTTCAAATATTCAGATAGTTAAAATTTCCCCATACCTAATGTCCTAACACTTAATTCAATATTGAATGTTCAACATTGAACTCCTCCTCTGAATGGCAAGCTCATCTGGTAACATTGCTCATTTTCCTATTCAAGTTTGTAGTTCTAGATAGTTTGCTATTGTCCCACCTTCTTACTAAATAGGGAAGAAAAGGGAAAGCAAGATGAAAGACCTGAAAACACTAGCTTTGGAAATGTTCTCAGTCCCCATTTTTTTCCCCACAAAGTGACCATTATCACAGATCTCCCTGTCCTCCAAAGGCCCCTCATCCTTCACTGCAAGACACAAAGAAAGGGCTACACGGATAGCAGACACTGCTTATCTCTTACACCTCAAGGGAAGGAAAGAATAGATATGCCTTTAACACTCATCTCCTGATTTTCCTTGCCCTAAGTGACTGGGAACCTGGGAACCTTTCCTACTTACCTGTGAACACTGTTTTTCAAGTTAAAAGCAAATAAACTGAAACTAGAACATAACCTGGAAATCATTGGTTTAAAGTTCATGATTCTTCTAATGTCATTCATCTGAACTTCTTAAAGTTTGCATTTTCTGAAACTGGCTTCACTCTAACCAGTGTTTGAATCAACATTTTGTATACTGCAAAAGAATATAAAATATTTAGAGATCATAATGCTGCACCAATGTCCCAGAATTATTTGATATTTATCAAAAAGCATCAAAACAAGACTAATTTTTTATATTATCTTCCAGTTGTATACAGTTCTATCAAGTATGCAAGTCCCCTCTCAGCCACGTTATTATGCAAACAATATCAAAACAAAATAAAGTTTTACTAAGGATTGCAATTACCCCAAGTACTTCACATCCCTAAGGGACAGTGTCACCTTAGTTAACAGAATTTTTTTCTCAGGTTTCCCTTGATTTTTAATGAAACTTTTTTTGGCTTTGATACTGAGTTTCCTGAAGCAAGGACAGACTTTTTGTTAGAAGTATGCACAAAGTCTATAACTAAAAATCAAGAGCATTTTTTTTCTTATCCACAGCAAGCCATATCCTTCAACAACAATACAAGTAAAGAAAATGTCCACCTCAAAAGAATAGCTAAAATTTAATATTAAAGCAAATTCCATCAACACCATTTCCACAGATCTTCTTCCCAGTTGCCAGATCTACATAAAAGGCATGACAGTCAAGGCTGGAACAAAAACAAGACTTTTTTTCCCCTCTTTGCATTAGACCACTACTTCTGATCTTCCTCCCACATCATACTTAGTATTAGTGACGATCAAATGAGCACAGAAATCCCTGAAGCAATTTTGCTTCTTTAAAAGAGACCTTTAATGTCTGTTGCAATGAGCTATTTCTGAAGCTTCACCAACTTGAAGCATTATTTTATTTTCCTTATTTGGCTTTGGTTTTTTTTTTTTGGCTGTGCTGAGCTCTTCAGGGCAGATTTTATGGTCCAGTGATATTATGAAGGAAATCAAGACATTAAGCAATGACAAAAGAAAGGACAACAGGGGAGATGATGATGTTTGGTTTTGTTTACTTACAACATAAATTTATTTTATGGATCTATGTTTCCTCTACATCTTTCAAAAACTCTTCAAAAAGTCAAATGAAAATTTGAGTCAGTAGCTAACAGTGAGGCCCTGCAGCACAGAAAGTTTACAGAACCATCACAAAGCGAAATTTCCTCTAAGTAAAAAAAAAATTTGAGACAAAAGTAAATAGCACAAGATTGAACAATTACCTTACATTTGCTTCTCATAATTTCACACTAAGCATGCATGCACAAGATGACCCTCACTAATGCAGGAAAAAGAAAAGAAGTCCTGAGAATTATTTAACCTGAAATTTTCTTTCCATGGAAATATAGATTGTAACATAGAAATGGTTTTAAAATGTTACCAAAGACTGTGAAGACAAGGAGGAATCTGCCTGATATTCTGATTGGTTGGGGATTAATTGGCAGAGGCAGGAATTATAAAAATAGAATTTTTGTTTTTCCCAAAACCACCACCCCCAAACTATATACAGAACTAGGTAAGGCTCTAATTCAGTCAGGAAATCTTCACAGGGATGTTTATAGGCAACTTTAGTAATTTAGGAAAGTCAGGAAATGGAAAAGGCTAAGCTACAAGACAGCTTTTCCCCACTTACAAATCAGCCTGAGCAGAGAACCTAGGGAAAGCAGACTTTACTCACAGAGGTGAGACAGGAATTTAGCAATGATGCCTGTGAAGTTCTCTACGGCAGCTAGATCCAATTGTGGATCCACATGGCATTAAGTCCAAGGCAAATAAAATCACCAAAGTTAAAGTGTCTCAGACACTGCTTCCACGCCTCAAAAGACTGTGGAGCGGCACTGCCTTCGCAGCACAGGGAAAAAGCCAAACTGCCGGCATCTTGCCCAGCTCAGAGTAGCAAGCAGGAAGTCAGGCTGTGCTGTAGTCTGAGAGAAGCCAGGTCCAGGCACCGCTGGCAGTTCTCTCTCAAACGGACCTAAGAACTTGCCAAACTTGCAGGCTTGTGGGTGAGCAGCACGAACTGTGCAAGAGCAGGACTGCATAGAACGGTGCAGAAACAGGAACCATCCGAAAGCGGGAACTGTCCAAAGCCGGAACTCCACGCTTCTTTCTTCACTATTTATAATATTTTCCACTTGCCATATATACTGGGCACAAAGAATCCAGCCAATCACCAGCTGATTCCAGAGCAGGCTTTCCCACAAGTCAGTGCACATGTGGAAAAGGGCATCTTTTCCTGTCCCCCCCCCCCGCTTCAAGACTGCAAGGGGACACACACACACGACGATGGGACAGGAAGACGACAGTTTCGCGCCTTCTTCTTCCCCCATTCAAACCTCCGGAGACAGAGCGGTTGGGAAAGAAGGGACTTGGAGTGCCCTACAACATATTCACTAAAATTTGCCGGAGGAACAAAGGCAAAACCCAAAAATCTACAGCCTCATCTTTGCATTACTTCTTGACTGTGGTTCAAAATGATATTGCGCATCTGCCATGCCATAACAGTGTCAAAGGCCTCATCAATTTCCACTTACAGACTACTGCCTACAGTTCACTGCCTAGTAAGTGTGCCTCAATGAGCAAGACTAAGGAATTGCATTAAAGCTATTGGTTTAATATTTTTCTTCCCAACAGAAATCAAATATTCCAAAACTACAATCCCAGCACATTTATTTTCTGTAAATAAATAAATTAGAAATCTTACAATTGTGAAGTACAGAGAGATAATAAGGTTTAATTGTCTGCTCCAAAACAAAAGGTTAGGCATATACATGCCATTCAATTAAACAGCTTCACCATTCACCATTCAGCTTCAGCATTCACCATGAGCTTCACTAAAAGAAGAAATAAAGATATTTCTTGCCCTCTGCTAGTGAATTAAGTGTACAATCAGTAGCCCAGCTGATGTTACTTCACTGTTTTATCTCCATTTCTGGGTATATAATTATAGTTCCTTTTGGGCCCTATTAAAATATGTCTAAGGTACACAAAATATATCTATGTAATTTTTTTCCTGTATTAAGTTGTCATCATCCAAATTAATAGATTTTGCAACTTACATTCACAGCATTTTGTCATACTGCTCAATATGCAAAAACCTTTGCCAGTAAATCAGTTAATGTTACCAAGATATCTATTTTAGAACAGATTTGCTTACCTTTAATATAGGTTCACAGACTACACAAAAGACTAGCTTGCTGTACTGAATTCAATCACTCTGCCAGCATCAGATCCACCCATCCTTTTCTACTCATCCTGTTTCAGAATACAGACGACCCAGGACACCTTCACACATGACTAAAGCCTCTTGTTTCTAGATCACAAGCCCATCTTTTTCTAACCAATTTTCTTCATTAAGCCGAACACTAATTGTGCTTTCTCTCAAGAGAAATAAGGCTAAAGGGTACTAAAGACATCCAACTGATTAAACAGGAAGGCACCAACATGTGGTATATTGTTGCTGTTACCAAAAAAAAAAAAAAAAAAAANNNAAAAAAAAAAAAAAAAAAAAAAATCAAATCAGGGGGGGGGGAAAAAAAAAAAAAAAGTACTAAAAGAGCATGGACTGAAAATCTCTGGAAAAATGCATACAGAAGCCTTTATCCAAACCATATTACCTGATACTGTGCTTAAGGTTAAAGGTGTCTAGTCACAGAATGTAGCCTGCTGAATGAGAAAATAAGTTGATTTGTGCCCATGTGAGTCCAAGCACAGACTGACAACCATTAAATTAACTGTTCAAGATAAATCACATTTTCTTCTTCTTTCCATATCCACATGGACAACATAACCACAAACTCAATGATAACAATTCACATTGTTGCTTTCTGGTGACTGAACAGTGACCAGTTTAAACTAACAAAAATGCTGACATGCTAATCTTGTTCTTAGTGTGATGGCTGCTCATCCTGCTCATAGTCCCTTCCAGATGGCTCAGTGTGAAAGGGATGGTGGGATAGGGAAGAAGGAATATTTCATACTGTTTTGAACATCTGTTCCACTGCATCTATACATTAAAACAACAACAAAAACCTTGCTGTCACCATCAATTTTATTATTTCACCCTAACACTACTAGACTAACACCAAATGCGTTGTGTGTACGTAAGAAAAATGTCTTTTCAAATCAAGTAAGAGCATTTGTTTAGCTTTTGCTCTTCTAAGAATGGGCTTGTTCGAATAAGGAAGTACTTACGATGCACTGAAAACATATTTTTCTTTCATGTGGCCTTTCTTTAAATCTGTATTATACTCCAAGAATTTATTATTGTCCCTTCTCCTAGTCAAGCAAACAGAACCAAATCACCATTTGTTTCCCTTTAGTTTTGTTTGTCTTTACCGAAAAGACACATGCTATTGAGCTTGTTTAAATTCTACTGGAACGGTTTTGCGTGGCAATTCAAAAATATTTTCCTTGTACATATACAGAAATAGTGGTACCATTTTTGTTTCTAAGCCAAGTTGAAGGAAAGAAATGAATAGATAAATATCTTTCTACAGTACACAGCCTACCTCTTAAATAACATTTACCCTTTAAAATACCATCTCTTGAAAAGCAGTCAGTAAGAACAAGAAGGAACTCAGCACAGAATTAAGAAAGAGGAGGAAGCAGTGCTTTATCCTACAGCACAGGAAAAAAGACTGAGATTGATCATCCCCTCCTTTTGTATCATCTTGACATGTGCTAACCATACAGCTGCTGAATTATTCAGCTCTTTCTACTTTGAATAACCAACTATTACATGTACAAAAATTTTGTACATGTACAAAAACTACAAAAACATTGACTGGAAAACTGCCATCCTGTAAAATCTAATATTGTTTAAGCATTTAAAACTTAAACGGTAACATTCAGTGAGAAACATAAACTGGATACAGTCAAATGGAGAAAAATCAAAGCAACAGAGCTAGTTACAATGCCGAGCTAATTAGGTCAGGAACAGCCCTCCCATAGCAGGTCAAACTGCTTCCAGATGTCATCAGGCTTGGATCTCACCAGATCTGAGCTCAGAGTTGGTTACGCAGATAGACAGTTTGCATTTCACATTGCCAAACCTCAGATATCAAACCAGACATCAACAAAATGTCTATAGGCCATTCCAACAACCAGAAGTGCTTCCATCAAACAGTTAAGATTAATCTCTCTTGAAGTAAGCTATGGTTCAAACATCTTTCTGTGTACTTCTAACATTAGTGATTCTCACCTATTTAGTGCCTATTCATTTTTCTATCATTGTAATACCACTGGCCAATAAAAGTACAAAGTGTCAAAAACAAAAGAACTGCTATTTAATAAATACTACTACTAAACTGATAATCAACCACAACAGAGTATTATCCACTTAAAGGAAGTTTCTCTATCACCATTGACTATTCCAGGATCATTTTGGACTACAGCCCAAAAAAGCATCATTAGAAACACAAACTCCTCCTTCATGCAATAATTACAATAGTAGTGCACAGAGTTCCTTTTCATTTCCCAATTTACCATAAAAAACTTCTAAGAGAGTGTTTTAAGCGCAAGCCTTTTGCTATGGTCTCATGAATGATGTCCTCATGCAACTTAAGAGTGTGTGCTTTAAATTGGCTTTCGATATCTAACATAAATTCTTTTAATAGCTTAGTTTGACTTAGAGAAATTCCTATCTACATCACAGAAAGAGAGTAAGTCTGTAACACAGCATCATTACCATATCAGACTGCAATGCTACTTCAGACAGTTTTAATACTCTGTTACAAGTTGTTCCAGTACCAAAGTCTGCAAATACACACAAACCTTTTCTTAACATTTAGATGCATAATGCATAAATACAAATAGCTCGTGGAGACCATTTAGAGCACATTTGTCACAGCCTTCCTCCTTCACAAACAAGCATTATCAAAACCAAATGTCTTGGTTGCTTAAAGAAAATGTTAAGTTGCAGATAGGTCTTGCTTACTTACATTGATCCCATTTAACAGAGCCTTAGTGGATTTAAAGCGCTCAAAATAACGGCCTGGGTCACAGCCCATGTGACAAGGGCCACCCATCCGGTAAGGCCTCAGGAGCCTGCCTGCACTGAGAACATGCTGTTCGGATCCTCAAATGACCTCAAGCTAAACGAGAAGCAAATTCAGTAATTTTTTTCTCAAAACTCAAATTAACCCTCAATTGGAGGGGAAAGGACAAAAGGAATGAAGGGTCTACTTCATGTCAAATAATATCCATTTTATGCAATACACAGTGTTCCTTATTTCCCTTACTTAGTGTTTAACATTAAAATCCTTTCAGAATAGCATTTTTCAGGGAAAAAAAAATTAAAATTGTTCTTCAACTCTTTTCCCCACAGCAGTTGATCTAAAATGTCACAGGTAAGTGTTAAGGTTTCTTATAGTTCAGTTAATTCAACATCTAAAATGTCATGGGGAAGTGTTGCTTTCTTACAGTTGTTTTCCATACTAAAAATCCCCAAAAAATTATACACACACACAACCACACACATCTAGACAGATATAGACACAGTTCTTACAAATACAATGTGATGATGGAAGAGAGTAATTACATAGGACAAGAAGCAAAAGAAAAACATTCTGTACCATAACAATTCCACATTAATTTATGCCGGTCTCAACTCCTAAATTGCTGCCTCCACTCCTAGTTACCACCAGACAGGGCAGACATTCTCAACAGGAAACAACTGCAATGATGTTTTAAATCAGGCCACCACAGCTCATCACAATCCTTAAAATACCTGGCAGCTGAGCAACTTCAATGCCCACCTGAAACACCAAAGTTCTTGGAGAGAGCGGCAGAAATTTCCTGGCATGTTTAAAGAAACATGCAGACAGCCCATGAAGATTTCAATGCATACAAATCAAATCAAAATCCCTAACATTTCTTAAGGTGGAGCTTCCCACACATGCCACGAAATTTCAGCACAAAACTCAAGGTTTTCCTAATTCTCCCAATTATGACACTACTATCAACATTGGTCTATGTGGGAAGGAAAAAAAAAAAAACCAACACCAAAACCCAAAAAACCCACACAGATTTATTTTGGAAAAAAAAAAACAAAACCAAGCAAAAAAAACACAAAAAAAGGAAAAAAAAACCACAAAAAAAATCAAACTAAGAAAAAAAACCCCACACAGATTTATTTTGGATGCATTTTAAAGAAAAACTGAACAAAATATTTTGTGTTTGAATCCAACAGCTGACTCTAAGTGAATTTACATAAAGATTCCCAACTATCTTCATCCTGAGCCAAGTATGCCATCTGTTCCCATGAAGTCCATCTTCTGGTGGCTACTGTACTACAGTGTTATCACAAAGTGCCAGGCAATCAAAGACTGCTGCATAAAACAAGAAAGATACTATGAGTGATGGAGTGCAACACACAAGAAAGTAGCCAAAAAACCCCAAAACATAAAAAAAAGACCCACTCCCTGAAAAACAAAACAAAACAAAAACCAACAAAAAAAAAAAAGCATTAATGCAGCCAAGTATTCTGCAGCTTCTTGTCTTGTGTTTTTTTCGCTCTAGTGCCCAAGGTGCACTGAGCTCTGATTAGAGGTTTTCCGAGGGTGGAGATGCTTTTTATACCTTCCCTACACGTTATCTGCCTGTGGATGGTAACTTGAGCACTAATGGTCCAATTTCTCTCTACCAGGTAATCTTCTTCTCTCTCTTCCACACGAGTTAACATCAAGTTAATCACAGAAACCACTCATGTCTGATGCACAAGAAATTAGCGATTCATAATTTTCCAGTTCATAAAATACTAATAGTTACACATGGCACAGCAGACATCCAGTTATCTGAGGAACAGGAGCTCCTGAACCACAAGGAAATACCATAGTGTCCAACAAACATCAAAGATGGATTATACTCCTTTTCCTGGTCTTATTAATACTGATGGCTTGCCTTTTTTTTTTTTTTTTTCAATTAAGTTACATGGATATACCTGTTTATACTATTCACCAGGAACAGAATACCAAGAGACATAAAACTGTAGGAAAAAGAAAAATCTGACTACACTGGTTGTATCTAATATCTTATTAATATATGATGCACATCAAGACTAAAAGCAGCTACATCTCCCCAGATATAAAACAGTTTGCCTTTGTGTTTCTGGCTCTTTTGTGGCAGATGACTCGGTTGTGGGAATTCACAAGGCAGGAATCATAAAATCTGCAGTTATTATTTCCGGAAAGCCCCGCCCACTATTCTATATAAATTAATTAATTAGGGTTCAGAAATTCATTCGGGAAAATCTTTCACAAGGATGATTACAGGGAATTTAGTAATTCGGGAAAATCAGGAAGCTTGGAAAGGTTTGCTACAAAAAATAGCTTTGCCGGACTTATAAATAAAGGCAGCCTGGAGCCCTAGGGAACGTCTGAGCTACTCACGGCAGTGGAGTAGGAATTCGGAGACAGTCC
This sequence comes from Ramphastos sulfuratus, assembly GCA_013399055.1. Classification (NCBI taxonomy): domain Eukaryota; kingdom Metazoa; phylum Chordata; class Aves; order Piciformes; family Ramphastidae; genus Ramphastos; species Ramphastos sulfuratus. The sequence continues at coordinate 27,948 of WBNM01025101.1, forward strand.
CTTGGCTCCTTGTTGGCAGTCTGGCAGTGCCTTGAAGTGCAGATCGTGGGGGCAGCACAGGGTAAAGCTCAGGCTGCTCGGTATACCCATGATTACGGCAGAGGCAGGACCCTTCAACAGGCGGGCAAGATCTGACGGTCGAGAGCGGGGACTGTGCTTTCTCGTCACCGTTCTTGCAGATGCTCCTCAAGGACCGACTCCAGGTATAAGTCAAGGTCCGAGTCCAAGTCCGATGCTGGCAGTCCGTGGTTAGCAGTCCGTTTTAAAGCCCTCTCAAAGTCCCCCGTAGCAGTCTCCTCAAAGTCTGCTCCAAGTCCCCCTAGATAATGTGTCCCATTGCCATATATATGCCAGGGGGATTTGCTCTCCCCCATTCAAGCCTGCGGGGGTGGGGTAAGGTACTTGACACCTACTCCTTTCACATTCCAAACCCAGAGGTGGGGGGAGCAGAACAGTTTCGCACCCCATTCAAACCTTCGGTGGGGCAGGGACTTGGGTGTGCCCCGCCACAACAGATCATCCCTTTTAGTAATATTACATATTCAGATGTCAAAGTTCTGCCCACCATTAATAACTCCTCATAATTCAGCATATAATCCTTGTCTCAGGTTTGTTATTTTTTTTGTTTTGGTTGGTTGGTTTTGGTTTTTTTTAAGTTTTAGGTTTTTTGAGGAGGTAAGGGCAGGGGTATTAAACACAGCCTAAAATCAACACCGGGCTTTAGTGAAAGTACCGTGTTTTGATACAGTAATGTTGGCTTACAAAACCTTATTTGCAGCACTAAAGAGATTGCCTTGTTACCCATACAGTAACTCCCATTATGAGACAAATAAGCTACTATAAAACCATAGTGAGTCTCAGACTGAATACAGCAGTTAGTCTTCTCTGAAAGTCCCTTTTCAAGACCTGAACGCTGAAAAGTTGTCCCCTGTGAAATCTGGCATCGCACCAACACATTTCCATGGAGCTGGTAGAGTTGAAGTGCTCCAGAAATCAGCTTTAAGAGGGGATTAAAAAAACAAAACAAAACATTCTTGCACATATAATCACATCATGAAATAGAAGCTTAAGTAACTTATGCTAAAATAATAAAATCCTAGCTACAATTACTGGGGACACAGAGGCTAGCAATGATAATACTTACTAATTTTGAAGTCTGCTTTCTTCCAGCATTTCAAAACAGTGCATATAAATATCTTTTATGGGAACATTTCATAAACACAAGTCTATCTTTCTTCATGACATATGTTTTACCTCTTGAAAATGTAAACACAGCTTAGGAGTGTGACATTTTGGAACATAACATTGAAAATTTGGAAGGATCATAATGATTTACAGATATCTCTTTAATTCTCTTCTAGTCAATGTCAAGTGTAGGTGAGATAGGGGGAAAATAGTGTAATAATTTTATACAGTGTAATAAAGGCAGAACTGAAAAAAATACATGGAGTCCACAAGAAAGAGCTGTACTATCCACCAAAGGTTTTCTACTTGTGGACCTCTGGGGATGTTCAGAGACTTCAAAAGTAATTAAAAAACCAGAAACTAAGGTTATGAAAATGGTAATTAAGGTTAAAGACCACAGAGAGACCAGTAGAGCAAAAGAGCCAGTGACAATGATATTGCGCTCATCTCAGAGGTATTTTTGGTAGGGAAGCAGGGATATTTGTTCCAAACTAGCTCTCACCCAGTCTCATGGCATATTAGATGCTGAACACCATCAGGTACATTTCTAGAGAGCACCTTTTGGTTTTAGACTCATTGGAAAGAGTTCATATGAGGAATTTTCATTCTAAATATAGTCCTGAATCCAAACCAAACTGATAGCACAAGGCATCCCAAAATGCCTGTTGTCTCAGCATGTTCTAATTCACTACATGAAGACTGAAAGAGAATGGATTTATTTTGTTTCTCTTTTATGAGGATGAGGTGGTTAAAAAAAAAAAAAAATCTTCTTAAGGCTTAAAATCTGCTACTTCTTTTTAATTACAGCTCCCTCCAATATTTATAAATAAAGGTTCCATGGATGGAGAAAATAAAGACACTCTACACAAAACAGTCAGAACTTTGTCTGCCTTCTTTCTGTAGAATGCACTCAGGCATCCAACACTTGGGGAAAGGTCTCATCTTCCTCATTCAACCACATACCAAATTCCTTGCAATACAGTCAACTAAAAATCTACTGAAGGGGACATGGACTACCTAAACCTAGCAAGGTTGAAATTGCAAAGTAGCATCAGAAAGCCTGTTACAGCAGGGTTACATAAAACCTGTGTTACTACAGTATCTGTACACTTAGACATTACATTTACCCTTCAAAACTTGAGAAAGGCATGAAGCAGCCTCTCAACAGCTGAGAAGCACAAAGCTACTTGATGATGCTGGCCAGCACACAAGGCTCATAGAAGGATCAGAAATTGGATCTAGATCACACCAATACATAACAACAAATGCTTCAACTACAAGATGAGTTATGTTTTCTTCTCAGAAGCAAAACCCAGTTACTGCCTTAGGATCGACTCCACTTACAAGCTGTGCTTTTAAAGACAGCTGTAAGCCAACCACTCCTTGATTAATTAAATGGATTCCTTTCCCCATTCCATTTCAACATTTCTGCTATTATAGCCACTGCTCCTGGCTGAGCTGCTTCCAGGGCTAGAATCAGATTGCAAGTGAGCAGAAACTTAATCCAGAGGAAAGTCAAAGCCGTTTATGGTATTACTGCCCTTATAGCTGAGACCATTCAAGTGACAATGAGAGTACTCAGTCTGCACAAAGCAAAAAACCAAACCCAAACCAAACAGCAATTCAAACTAATCTCCCATTTCACACTGAAACAGGACAGAGGCATTCAAAAGACCTGTCACAGTGCTTAGCTGTGTAGGTGAATAGCAAGCCAAGTACAAATGACTAAGTGGTAATTGGACCTGTGAGATTAGTAACTGCTTTCTACAAGAAATTACATTAATATTGTAATAGAAAGAGGATTCAAATATAGTCATAGAACCATAAAACATCTTCAGGTGGAAGGGACCCATGAGGATCATCTAGTCCAACTCCTGACTCTACACAGGGCAACCTAAAATTTAAACCAGAGTGCTGTCCAAATGCTTCTTGAAGCCCCTAGCTTGGAGCCACTTCCCGGGGAAGCTTGTTCCAGTGCTTGACCATGCTCTCAGTCAAGAGATCATATCCAATCCAAACTTACCCTGATGCAGCTTTAAGTTAGTCCCTTGTTCCTCATCACTGGACACCAGAGAGGTCAGGACCTCCCTTTCCCCTATCCATCATGAGGAATTTGTTGACGATAATGAGGCCACCTCTCAAAACCCTCTTTTCCAAGCTGAACAAAGTGAGTATCCTCAGATGCTACTCCTAAGTTATGCCCTCTAGTCCTTGTCCATTTTACAGTTGGAAATAGAGACCTATGACACTAAAAAACTCAGACCTGTTGCAACTTTCTGTAACCCTCTGCTGCCAGTTTCCCAAAATCACACAGCAGTCCCACTAAACTCTGAGGAAGTCAACAAAAATCTTATTGAGTAGAAGAAAATATGTATTTCTTACACATTTCTTACAAAAAAACCCACCACATATTTCTTATATATTTACTCCTTCTGTCACATCCCAAGGAGCGTAGCACATGACATTTCATGTATGCATTACAAAGCCTGTTTACCTTGTTAGCTGCAGAAGCAGCTCATGTCTGCATCATTTCCACCTTTTTCATGAAAAGATGGCTTTGGTAAATGCTAATTTGATATACATTGATTTCTGTGGTTTGTTGGAGAAAAAGAGAGTGGGAGAAAAAACCCAGCAGATCCTGTGATGGTTTGGGAGTTACCCACCCCCCACACACAATGAAATCACCCAGACTAGACTCAGCCAGCTGGAAGTTAAGGAATGAAGCTATATTTACAGCTTAGCACAATATACAAGCAGATACATACACAATGTACATGAATATTTACGGAAATATACAAGTTAAAAGTAATACAGAAACACAATACCCCTCCCAGAAATCAGAGTCCCCAGGTGGGGCTCCCAACCACCCTTCCACCTTCTTTCCACCCCTCAACCTTACCCCAGAGTCTGATTTACATGGAAGCTGAGTTTGCAGGATCGGCAAGGGAGGTTAGAGGCAGAATGATTAGTTGAGTTACACAGCAGAAAGGCCAGAAGACACACCAGCTCCCAGACAGACTCTCTCTCCTATCTATATTTGTGTCCTTGTTTTTATACATCTCAGCAACACTATGAGTGAAGTAGACATCACCACTGTTTTCTTTTCACAGCCTATAATCTGTTTTTTTTTCATTAAAATATTCCAATTAGCCTCAAACCAGCACACGACCCCATAAATATTTGACCAAATTAATTTTAAAAGCATTAAATACTAAGGGACCACTTTTAAATAGACAGTACTCTGAAAGAAGAGGGTGAGCTGAAAGGTCACCAAAAAATCGGTATCACATTCTCAAGAACAAGTCATCACTGTGATGAAAAGTACCATCACGTCTCAAGAAAAGCCACTGCCCTTAGCAGTGTTAGGAATGGGGAAAAAAGGACCTTCACAAGATAGAATCAAGGACAAATTGGTAAAAAAACCCCAATTATTACAAAAAAGGAACCTATTTTTTACTTCTGTATCTAAAAAGTTTTAATTCTTAGAATTCATAGAGAACAGAACATTTACTTTTTCCCCATTACTTTAACCATAAGTATAATGATATAGTATATCAATAGATTGATTGCATGTTGCACGGATCACTAATATTTTGTAATTTCAGAGAGAAACACCTATAAATTCAGTAGCCAAACACCCATGTTAAAGCAATAGTCCAAACACTTCTTTCTTTAAGGAGTCCTACTGACAGAGCTTCCTTTTCTGCTGTACTTCAAGCAGCACTGCCTTCTGCATAATCTACTCCAGCTGCCAATGCAGCAAGGAAGGCTTATGTCCTTCATGCATCCTACAACTGCTTTCCTCTACTAGAGAGTGTTTACTGGATTTGACTCTGCTTTGCACACCTTGCTTTCAGCAATGTCAGGAATGTCATGTCTCACAAATACTTTGGAAGTTGCCAGCTAGTTCAAGAAGATTTGTAAGCATTGGTAACTAAGAGGAGAGGTATAAACTGATGTTTGCAAGTACCCTTTCCCTCCTACAGTTTTATGTTCCAATATTTGCCTACAAGGTCTACTTGGCAAAAAAATACTGCTCTTAACTTTTTTTTTCTTTTTTAATATTAAGACTAAATAACCAGTATCTGAAGGAGGCCTACAAGAAGGCAGGAGAAGGACTATTTACAAGGTCTTGTAATGACAGGATGAGGAGTAATGGATTTAAACTGGAAGAGAGGACATTTAAACTAGATGTTAGGAAGAAGTTCTTTAAAGTGAGGGTGGTGAAACACTGGAACAGGTTGCCCAGGAAGGGTGTGGATGCTCCTTCCCTGGAGGTGTTCAAGGCTAGGCTGGATGAGGCCTTGAGCGATCTGTTCCAGGGGGGGGTGTCCCTGCCTATGGCAGGGGGCTGGAACTAGATGATCTTTGAGGTTCCTTCCAACCTAAACCATTCTATGATTCTATGATTCTAAATGCAGCTTCTCCTCAAGCCATGGGAAAAATGTACCTAGCTAACTATGTGCTGTCAGGCTACAGATGGGGTAGCTGTCCACAAAGATTCTTAATGTTTTGTTGGGATTTTTTAAAGTATAAGGAGTCATTAACACCTATTGTATAGGTGCCTCAGTTATGCATTAATACAAAGAAACTATGTAGCTGCAATCAGATGAATTGAATTTAAGTGCAGTCTATTTAATCCTACAAATAGGCAAACTTCACATAAAAAAGAAAAAACGTTACAAGTTCATATTTTAATTAAAACAACAAGTACAACTGCAATGACTATTGATAAGACATGCTTTAACTTTATTCCTGAAGTTAAAGAGGAAAGGGCAACCATCTAGATCCTGGTGATCACTGCAGTCTCTTGTGAACTTAAAGCAGTATGAAATTAATTTTGACATCTATTTCTTCTAAAAAAATTTTTTTAAATTCATACACCATTCCACAAGAACTTAGCCCTGAAGACGGCCGTGAGTTTTATTTGAAAGAGTTTGCGGATTGAACCAAAATATGCAAAATACTGATCTACCATTAAATTGTTTGTTTCCTAGAAGTAGATGTTCATTCTTAACTCCAATAAGTAGATGTGGAACCCAAAAAGGCTGAGGTGAAAATAACGGAGGGGAAAAAAAATTATCCTAGAACATTCATGTCCAGAATGTTTGTTTGTTTTTCTGTAAATAACAGAAACAAAGAAAGATGCAGAATTCCAGAGTGAACTCACTATAAATTTGCCTCCATTCTACCATTGATGTTGCTGTTATCTGGTGATAAAATGTTCTACAAAATGTTAAGTCACTTAAAACCCATCGAACTGATGAGATCTCACAATCCAAGAGGAATAGATTTCTCTACTATGGCTGTAACCCCTGGCTGCTAGGCAAAAAAGGACTGCAATTGCCACCTCAGGAGGCTCCAGGATGTTCCCTGTCTGAGGCTGAATCACATTAAACTGAGCAAAACTCATGCAACAGAGTATTTGTGGACTGATACACTATGACTAGTAGTTACAAATGCACTGACTCTGATTCTCAAAACTGTCATGATCTTGGAGGTCTTTTGCAACCTTAATGATACGACCATTTAAAGTTGTCTGTGATTACATGGACCTTTTATAAGCCACATCAAATTATGTAGCAAATCTATCAATACTTATGTAGCTCTTAACTACACTTTAAAACAGTCAATGTAATCTACAGAGACTACAAGTCAGACGTATGGGGGGGAAAAAAAAAAAAAAAAAAAAANNNNAAAAAAAAAAAAAAATCAAGCCACTAGAGACTAACCTACACAGCTCAAGAAGTAATTTAACTACATCATTAAATTTAGAAACTGATTTAGTTAATCATTGCACAGCCGACCAAGACTTAAACCTCAGCCTCGAGCAGATCCGCACACACTAGGTACATAATTCAGAAGGGAAGTTACTATGATGCCAATCACAGAAAAATTTCAAAGAGGCCAATGCCTGCATTTATTTGCAGTACTGAAGCAGCACTGACTTTCCTGGTTTCAGACAGTGATAATGTGAAATGTTTCTGCATGCATTTGTATCACTATCTTGAAAACATGATGCATATGCTAAGGCTCTCACAGCATGGATGTCAATTCTATCAAAATTATTCCTCCTTGTGTATTAACAAATCCACTTTGCCAGTCTGCAACTTAAAAATAGCAACTTTCTCAACTCCATGAACTGAAATCCAAATTGCAATTGAGTGCACCCTGAATAGTTTAACTCAAGGTAGGCAAGAGTTGAGACCAAATATTCAGCCTCTTCTAATATCAAAATTAGAAAACAGGAAAAACTCATAGGAAACACAATCACCTTTTAAGATCAGAATATGTGATTTGACTTCTCTGTCACATTTTAAGTCAGTATCCATCAAAACAAGTTCCATCTCAATATGACTTTACAATTTGTAATTCAAGGATTCTGGGATACTACCTCCTCTCTCATATGTCTTTTCTTACCAGATGGTTTGGGCAACACTGTCCTACTTCTCTCCCCATCCACTGCCATGTAACTACTGACCAGCTTTTGACTGATCGAGCAGTCCAAAAACCTTCCTCCATTCTCCAGAAGAACGTTCTTTCCTACCCAACCTTCATTTTGCACTCACTCTCTCCTATTCTGAAAATGCAAACTGTATGCAATGTAAGCCTTATGAAGTAAATTTGGAAGAAAATTTTCTTAATAGTTTTAAATCAAGAACTGAAGTTGCTAAATCATTCTATAACATGCCAGCTACAAAGGATACAAGTTACATAGCTGAAGAGTCACAGGTAGTAAAGGCAAAAAAGGTCTTTGCAAATAAATTTGGTTTAACCCTGACTAAAAATATCTAAGTTTCTTCAACACAAGAAGTATTTCTAAAGACTTAAAAAAAAAAAAAATCTCATTCAGCGAGCAACCAAGCATAATTTTAACATCTTTCCTCAAAACATATAACTGAATATGCAGTATTTTAATATGCCAAACTAACTACAGATATGTAATATTGTCACCACATTCAAGTAATTCTAAAGGAGTTCAGTTGGTATACTGAATTGACAGCTGAGGCTGCTTTGCATCAGGGTCCTTTCTCAAGCCCTGCACCTGGCATTTCCTTTCTGATTACATGTTCTCCAACTTTGTGGGAGACATTTCTGCATTGTAGTGTTTCAGGATCACAATGGAAGTACAGAAAACACAGGCATGCTACTTAACACAGGATGGGATGTCAAGGAACCAGCAGCTTTCATAAGCATCAATTTTGAGTATCCTGATAATTTTTGAGGAGTGTTTGGTATTGGTAAAATATACTAGGAAATACAGAGAAGCAAGAAAAGTCAAGTACAATTATAATCCAAGAGACAAAACAAATTACTTCAAATGAAAGTGCCTTACAATGCATGTAAAATGGGCAAATTAAGCCAGTTAAATTTTTAATTATGACTTGTACATTAAACTCTTCAAAGCAGAAATTTAAAAATACATCATTTCTGTAGAAATCAATTCTTACTTTAAATATGACTGGGTAGAGTTTCCAAATTGTATGTCTTATTACAATGTTTGCTATACAAGGATAATCACTATTTAGTCGAAAATCAGAATGTATTATGTTTAGTATTTTATTTTTTTTAAATCAAAGGTTGATCATTTTCACATCATGGTCATGGCCAGCATTCTGTCTTTAAATACCCTTCAGCTACATTAAACTCCAGACTGTTAAACACTAGACACATTTCAATTAAACTCTACATGGAAATTGTGCTTAACCTGCACAAACAAACAGAAATGATTTGATAATACCGCACTGAGTAACAGCAGCAAGTGCATCAAAGTAATTTTTGAAGTTTCATACAACCTAGGTCAAATATTCCTAAACCTAGGTAATCTCTACAATCTCCCATGAATAAAAGCAAGCAATAATGTTTCCATGCGACATGAAATGCAACCATAATAGAATAGTGCTGTAATAATTGTTAAGCTTATAACACAAAAAAGAAACAATGGAAGTTAAAATATGACAGCTGTGATTTTTTTTAATCCCAAAAGCAGAAGATCTGTAAAACAAGCTACTGGAGAGACCATAAATCTGGGGACAGATAGTAAAAGATCAGGGTCCTGAAGTCAGATACTAGAGTGACTCAGCTACTTGAGAGACTTCTGCACATGTTCACATGCATGCATGCCTTTATGACAACAGGACAGCTGTAAATACATATATTACCACAAAAGGAACAATGCTAATCCAGTAACCTACCAGTGAAGCATATTTTTAGTGTTTGATACATCCCTTTTGTTTACCTAAGTTCTTGCAGATTACTTACTTAACCCCTCATGCTTTCTCTGCCTTTGATATTTATAGCAAGTGATCACATTTTCACAAACAATTTAAGTATATAGCCCTCAGGTTACCTAACCATCTAATGTGAATTCTAGGAGAGGCAGAAGGTGAAAAGAATGGGTTTTCTTTCATCCTTCTCATTCAGAGACCATTGTCAAAACTTTTTCATATCTCTGTGTACCATATATTAATTCCCCATCCCTCAAAAGAAAGTTCATTACTTGACACTCGAAATACAAGTGTATATATTTTTTTTCCACAACTCCTTTGAGTTTTTCCTGACTTAAGGTGCAATCTCTTTCAGAACAAATGTGCTGATAAGCATCTTGAATATCATCAAGCATATTATTAGGACTCAAAATTAATACAAGTATATGTGAATTTTGGCTGAAGAGACCAAGTGTGTCAAAGGATCATAGCCTTGCTTCAAGGTCTCAGAAGAAAGCAAAGGTGACACTGTGCCATGCAGTACAGGAAGAAAGAAAGTGGTGTCTCTTGCAAATAGCTAATACTTCATCTAACCTGATCCTCTTGGAAGGAAGAACAACAAACCTGCTCTCCAGCTTCCCCTTCTGTTCAAATGGTTTCTCCTTCCAAATGCAAAAGCTGACAAGTCACAGCCCCCTAAAATAAACAGAAATAAAAAAAATCAGCATCAAAGCAAAGCTCATTATTTTAACAAAATTGTCTGCACTTTGGCAATGGTCCTTCTTTAGCAACACTCAGTGTAGCCCACATTTATGCAACACAGCAAATCAAGTACACCTGAGCTGTATTCATACTCTTCCACTAACACAACAGATATTCCTAAACTCCACGTGCAAGTCTGTGGTGTGCGTGTTACAGCTGAGACAGACTGGGGGTCAGTGAGATTTTCTGCCCACAAAGCTTGTTTAATATCAATAAATATAAATCATTTATTATCCGTTGCACTTTGAGGTAAACAGTCAAACATTTAACCGCAGATTGTTTAAATCTTAAGACAATGCATCAGCGAAGCACAGATTATACAGGGTAAAAGTAATTAACAGAAGCAAATTTCTAAATCAACTATACCATGAACATCCATGAATAAAGTAAATTTATTTCTGTTTTCTACACAATAGGATTTGTGTTTAAATGGTATCAGTGTCCTAGGCTAGCAGGGCCTAAAACAGTATATCCTCAACATTATAAAACCACAAACCTCCATCCCAACGTTAACTCAAAACCTTCTAGACAGTTTCCAAACTTCACGGTTCTTCAGTTTAAGAACTTAGTAAAGTTTTCAGAGATATTTGTAATAGATTCACAGAAATGCAAAGTAAGTGATCAGACATGTTCAAGTAAAAGCTCCCTTGAACAACTTACCATTTAAAAAAAGGAGTAGAAAACATCCTTTCTATTTACACTTTTGAGAAGAAAGCTGTTCTGTAACTTGCTGGCATACTTAGGCGGCTTTATCTGCAAACAAATACAAATTTCAACTTGGCTTTTCAAAAACAGGATCATTAAAGATACTCATTCAAAATCAGGTTCAGTGATTGGTTAAAAGAATCTTACTGAAGCATACATAGGTATAATCCAGGCACAATTTTAACTGTTTTGAGCTAAACATCACGTCATGTTTTAGCTTAAATTTATTTCAAGCTAAGAAAACAACTTATGTTATTATATAATCAACACACATTTTTAATTGGAAATATCTGCAGAGTAGGTGACACCCAGTTAAAGACTGTGGGGATGCCCTATAGCAAAGGATAATATAACACCAGGTGTGAGTCTCTCTGACATACTCCATGGCAAATTCTATATCACTAAACATGAACCCATTAAAACCAAAAACACATACCAAAAAAGCAATGAGCAACTCTTGCAAAAATTAAGTATTATTTCCATGAAAATATCACAGACCCTAGTATCAAGAGAATATTCTGACTTGTAGGCAGACATTTTATAAAAATCTAGCATTTGACTAAATAGGGTTTTGTGATAAAGACAGAGCAGCTCTTTCTGCAAGTACTGTACAAAGATGATCTCTAATCATTTGATCGCAAGAGACTAGTATTACAGCCATATTTTTAAAGGCTGCTACTATGCATTCCTTGATGGAACTGGATTAGACATTTCAGACAATAAAAATTTCAAGGGCATACATAACAAAGCCAAAGCATCTACAAGATCAAGTCACTGCTTGACTTGAGTTATTTGTCTCAAAGGCAAGACATCAGTGTCCTAGACAACATGTCTTGTTCACTGTCATCACTCTAATTTTCCTTCAATCTTCCTCAAAATATTAGAGCTTTAACATCATGGTGCCCTCACAACAATTCCTGTAAGTACTGGTGCAGTGGCCAACTATTCCAAACATAATAATTGCCCTCTAGTTAGCTTGCTACCAAGATCTATGCGTTGGTCAACATCTTGGTCCTCACTTAGAGTGTTTATGTGCTTACAGAAGAAACTGTTCTGCAGTCACACATTATAAAGTGCTCAGGTACGTGAAGTTCATTCACATTCAGGCATCTCCTTATCTTATGACCAGGATAAGCATACTATATGAAGAAGAAGGTGCCTTCCAAACACCGCTTCACAATCTTGACTAAAGTAATGTCAGACAAGATTCTATTAACCTAAGTGATTTGAACCAACAGTGATTTATTCAAGCATACATGCAGTTCAGGAAACTGTAAATGTGCTTTAAGAGCCATTAGCACTAGATTGAAAAACGTGACATTGTTGCATTAGCCTCATACAAGGGGATTGGAAGTTCAGATAAAACCAAAACCCTGTGGCACTTTCAGACTGGTTGAGGATATATTTACACATTACCTTAGCCTCAGCAGCAAAGACACTTTATGAGGTTCTCACTTCCCCACTTTAGCTAATTGTTCCCATCCATGCACTGCAGTTCACTGCTTCCATCACTTACATCAACACAACATCTACAGTCCTGCACTACATAAATGAGATCACTGAGTTCATCCCATGATGAAAGAACTTTCCAGTCAGGTCAGCAGTTTATATGACCTACACACAAACGGGAAGGAAGCCAACAATTATCACATGAAGAGTGAGGATGAAACTCTCTTACGGTTTTCACAGTGAAATGAGATCGATTATGCAGACATATTCCAAGAGTTAGTAAAAATCCTTACATGGTTAGATAAAAATGCAAAGGCATGGCCAACATCAAGCAGCTTTATATCTTTTAATGACATTTTTTCTGATTTTTAGTTTGGGATTTTTTTTGTTGTTGCTTTTTGGTTTTGGGGTTTTGGTTGGTTGGTTGGTTTGGTTTTGGGTTGGTTTTTGTTGTGTTGTTTTGGGTTTTTTTAAGTAAAATATTAAGATCAATCCTGGATATGCCTGGAAAGAAATGCTGGACTCTCTCACTACACATTCTTCTACACATAAGACACACAGTCCTGATGAAAAAAAAAAAAAATTACAGATGCACGCAACATGAGATACAGAAAGGAAAGGACCACAAACAGGCCAGCAATATCTCTCTACTGCCATAGATGAAAATACCAACTCACTTTTGAATGGATTATTCCACTCCTCAAGAGGAAAGAAATCTGAGTGAAAATCATTACAAAAAGATTCTTATGTGTTACCAGCTACACCACTGATGCCTCTGTCAAGCACCCCATTTGCCTCTCTCACTGGCTAAATCACAGAAAGTACTGAAGGGTTTTAACAGGATAAGACTTGAGATGCAGAATGTGCAACACTGACTTCTAGATAGAAATATAAATCCAGCTGTATTTTCCTTAAAATGATGTTTTAAAACTTTTTGGACAGGACTCCTAGAAATCAGAAGATTGTATGCATGCAATTTGAGGAACAAGCTATATGGCACCCAGAGGATTACTTCAGAAATCCACAGGAAAAAACAAACATACAGGATTTATTGCAAGACATAACTTTTATACAGATTGAGGATTAAAAGTATCCAAATGGTATGTCATCATCAAAATAGTGGAAAAAAATGGATTTTAAAGTCTGCTTTCAGGGGTGGAAAGGGAGAGGTTTAAAACGTGATTTTATTTATGGAAATCCAAAGCTTACTACTGAGGTTTGAATTGCACAGGAATTGTTTTATCGGTGAATAACAAATTAAAAAAGGAGGTGGTTTAAATCTTCAGTACTGATTTGCCTTGTTAGCTTCCCACATGCACCCATCTAGTGGATGACAGAAGTTCTATGGACATTATCTACCACGATTTCAGTAAAGCCTTTGACACTCTGCCACAGCACCGTCATTCAGAAATTCATGACACAAAGCCTGAACAAGTGCTCTCTGCACTGAATAAAAAAAATGGCCAGATGGCTGGGCCCAAAGAGTGCTACTGAATGGGAGTTAAGCCTGACTGGTGCCTAGTTACTAGTGGTGTCCCTTAGGATTCAGTACTGGGGCCTGTCCTCTTAAATACCTTTATCAGTGATCTGGATGAGGAGATTGGGTGTACCCTCAGTGAATTTGTAGATGGCAAACTTTACAGTGATATTTGAACAGGTTAGACCCATGAGCCAAGGCTAATCGTATGAAGTTCAACAAGGCCAAGAATCAGGTCCTCCACCTGGGTCACAAAACCCCCATGGGAAGCTACAGACTTGGGGAAGTGTAGCTGGAAAGCTGCAACTCAAAGAAAGATCTGGTGGTATTGGTTGACAGTTGACCAAACGTGAGTCAGCAATGTGCTCAGCTGGCCAAGAAAGCCAGTGGCATCCTAGCATGTATTAGAACATTGTGGCCAGCAGAAGCAGGGAGATGACTATCCCCCTGTACTCACTGCTGGTGACCCCACATCTTGAGTACTATGTTTGGTTCTGGGCTCCTCACCATAGGAAGGATATTGATGTGCTGGAGTGTGTCCAGAGAAAGGCAACAGGGCTCATAAAGGGCTTGGAGCACATGGCCTATGAGGAGCATCTGAGGGATCTGGTATTGTTCAGTCTAGGAAAGAGAAGGCTAATGGGAGACCTCATCACTATCTACAACTACCCGAAGGGAGGTTGGAGGAAGGAGGGGGTCAGCCTCTTGACAACAAGAGACAGGAGTAAAGGAAATGGTTACAGGCTGCACCAGGGGAGGTTTAGGCTGGATATTAGGAAATATTTCTTCACAGAGAGGGTGAGGTCACCATCCCTGGAGGTGTTTAAGCACTCAGGTACATGGTTTAGCATTGATCCCTCAGCGCTGGTTCCAGAGTTGCACTGGATGACCTTTGAGGTCTCTTCCAACCGCATGTTCTCTGATTCTGTGAATCTTAGAAGCAAGAAATGGGAACCTTGGAAACAACTGTAACTCTACAGCAGACATCAGGGAAAATTCCATTTCTGGAGTCTTCACAGTGCAGAACCACACATGGATTAGTGGTTAGGTCCTGCATGCTTTTAGATATTTTTACAGTGGGATAGGAATCTTTTCTGTAGAAGAGCCATACAATCATTTACTTAAGGGCTTCACAGTAGCCCATCCTAAACGGCTTTCAGGAGATTGATCAAGACAACTAGGAAGTTCATCTTTAAACCAGGACTGATGCAGATGCCAGCCTTATACTTGGGCATCTAGCAGAAGCAGCATAAACGAAGACACAGCAGCTCATGTTTTCCAAGTGATCTTTAATTTTTATTCAATTGCACTTGTCTAGCCCAAACCCTTGAGCCTCCACAGACATCCAGAATTGTAGACATAGAACACATACTGTCCTTGGGATTACAGAGAGCAATCTGCCTTTAGCCAAGCTTCCACGGGACAGTTTCCTACTCCATATCTTCCTGAGAACTGATCTGATGGTCTGACTTGGTCAGAGCACCCAGTGTGTCCACTTCCTTCCAGAAAAGTTCAGGTTCTGCGGAGGTTTTGTTAAAAGCACAGGCAGATAAGAAAGGAAAAATATCCAACTGGTTGTGGAATACCTGGTATCTCCCTTGCTCTCTTTCACTCACTGGGTTAGGGTACAATTATTCACTACTTGACTGAGTAGGTGAAGTCAGTCAGTCTCACCTCTGTGGTTGGCAAGATCACTGAGCAGATCTTACAGAAGGCTTTGCTAAGGCATATAGAAAATGAAGAGGAGGCAATTGGTGGTAACCAACATGGCACCACCAAGGGCAAATCATGCCTGACAAACTCAGTGGCTTTCTACGATGGAGTTACAGGGAAGAGCAGACTTGTGTAAAGCATTTGATACTGCCCCACATGACATCCTAGTCATCAATTGGAAAAGCATAGACTTGAGGCATGATCCACTTGTTGGATCAGGAATTTGTTGGATGGCTGCACACAGAGTTGTGGTCAACGGCTCAATGTCCAAAAGGAGACCAGTGACAAGTGATATCCTTCAAGGGTCAGTACTGAGACTGGAGGGACTTGGACAGGCTTCAGAGGTGGGCCCAAGCCAACCTCATGAAGCTCAACAAAGCAAGGGCCTACACCTAGGTTGGGGCAATTGCAAGCACAAATATAATCTGGCTCAAATGTAGCCTCACAGAGGAGGAGTGGGGAGTGTCAGCCAAACATATCCTGAGATGCATCAAAAGAAGTGTGACCAGCAGGATGAGGGAGGTGGTTCTCCCCCTCTACTCTGCACTTGTGAGATCCCACTTGGAGTACTGCATCCAGTTCTGGTGCTCCCAGCATAAGTGGGACTCAGAACCACTGGAGCAGGTCGAGAAGAGGGCCACAAAGATGAGGCAAGGTGAGCCTTCCTATGAGAAGAGTGCTGAGCTGTCAAGCCTAGAGGAAAGTAGTCTCTGGAGAGACCTTAAAGCAGCCTTCTAGCCTACCTGAAGATGGCCTACAAGAAAGCCAGGAAGGGACCTTTTACAAGGGCTAATAATGATATGAGAGGGAATGGATTGAAGCTTGAGGAGGGTAGATTTACACTGAATATTAGGAAGAAATTCTTTACATTAAGGGTGGTGAGACACTGGAACAGGTTGCCCAGGGAGGTCATGGATGCCCCCTCCTTAGAGATGTTCAAGGCCAGGTTGGATGAGGTCTTGGGCAGCCTGGTCTTGTAGGAGGTGTTCCTTCCTATGGCAGGTGGGTTGGAAGTAGATGATCTTTAAGACCCTTCCAAACTCAAATCAGCCTATGATCAGAAGGCTGGAAGAGCTCTCCTGTGAGGACAGGTTA
>WBNM01025102.1:9544-46745 GCA_013399055.1 Ramphastos sulfuratus
ATATTTAACAGTTATTTCCAGATCCTGTTATAACCTGTATATAGTTTCCTAACGTTGCAAAGAACCTGTTACTATTGATATTATTAAATGGTGGTAGGGGGTGGTGCGAGTTCCGATTGTTTAATAGTAATAAATTATATATTAATATTTTTATAATACCGTCTCGCAGTACCTAATTACCCCTCCCCGACAAGTATGTCATCAGTAAGTTTGCAAATGACACCAAGTTGGGTGGCAGTGTTGATCTGCAGGAGGGTGGAAAGCTTTACAGAGGGACTTGGATAGATTGGATTGATGGGCCAGTGTCAATGACATAAGCTTCAATAAGGCCAAATACCAGGTCCTGCACTTGAGCCACAAGTCCAAGCAATGCTCCAAACCTGGGGCAGTGTGGCTGGAAAGCTGTCTGGCAGAAAGGGACCTGGAGGTTGTAATGGACAAGCAACTCAGTATGAGCAAACAGTGTGCCCAGGTGGCAAAGAATGCCAATGACATCCTGGCTTGTATTAGAAATGCTGTGTCCAGCAGGAGTAGGGGTGTGATTGTCCCCATGGTGCTGGAGCAAGTGCAGAGGAGGGCAACGAAGTTGGTGAAGGGCCTGGGGAAATCTTATGAAAAGCAACTGAGGAAGCTGGGGCTGTTGAGTTTGAGGAAGAGGAGGCTGAGAGGAGACCTCATCACTGTCTACAGCTATGTGAAAGGACATTGTGGAGAGGCTGCTGCTGGTCTCTTCTCACAGCTAAATAGTAATAGAACAAGAGGGAATGGCCTCAAGCTGTGACTAGATAGGTTTAGACTGGACATTGGGAAAAATGTTTTCACAGTAATAGTGGCCAGGCATTGGAATGGGCTGCCCAGGGAGGTGGTTGAGTTACTGACCCTGGATGTGTTTAAAAGTTGTTTGTATGTGGTGCTTGGGGATATGGTTTAGGGTGAACCTTATGGAGTAGGAATATCTGTTGGACTTGGTTATCCTGAGGGTCTTTTCCAACCTGAATGTTTCTGCTATTCTGTGAAAAGTAGATGGTATTTTTAAAATAATTTAAAACTACATTCTGTTTTCATTTGCATGCATCCATCCCAGACCAGGAGTGAAGTGAAGAATCTAATCTAGCCTATTCATGTTAGAAGTTGCATTCTTGCAGCAGGTGACTGCAAAGGTCTTCAGGAACAGTGGGCAGCAAGCTGGTCCTGTTTTTTCCGATGTAGCTGTTGAAACTATTTGTACTGAACCTGATGTCAGAATTCATAGATTAGTGGATTTGTAGACTTGAATAGTACAGAGCAATAAAGTCTGACACATGGTCACTTAGTCTGGTATTTTGAAAAAAATTACTGTAACTTCTGGCATTAGTTATGGTTTAAAACAGACAGTTCTTGTTTGTGGTGACTGCTTAGACCCCTCCCTTTTCAGGATATTGGAGGATCCCATTGCTTCAGCATGTTTATTGGTATTTAGGCTCACTTACTCAGCCCATCATTGCAGATTAGTAAATGAAATTCATTAAGGACTTGTTAATACTGCTCAAGGGATAGTTCAGTAGCCTGACTACATTGGGATGTGACTTCTGCTTTAAAATTTTGTTCAGCTGCAAAACTTAGGTTAACAATTGCAGCTATAAAGAAATTGACTGGGGTTAGTATTACTGGAGTCAACTAAAATAATTAGCAGTAAACATCTAGTTGTTTCTGTGATCATTTTCTGCCTTTGCTCTCATGAAATTCCAGTCTGCTTTCCTTCCTTCAGCCCACAAAGCTGAAAGTAGAAAGTCATTAGAACCTTGTTTCTGAAGCATAATGGCCACCACCAGAGGCTACCGTCCAAGCCTAAAAGAAGAGAAGGACTGTAGCTTGACCTCTCTTTGAAGTATCTGATGATAATCCCAGCTGTTCTTGGGAAATATCTGGGAAACCCATGGACTGGGAAACAATGAAGGTTGAGTGGCAGGAAAGGGGGAGGGTTATGCTGCTTAAAATGTCCACTTTTAGTGCTCACAGATACAAGAAACCCCAAATGCATTGGGAAAATACTTGCTTTTCTTGCACATCTAGTCAGAAATAACTATTTTGAGATTGCAGAGCTTTAAGAAGCTCCACAGCATTTTCCCTCGGCAAGTCTTCAATGAACTTCATAAACAGTCTGCACTACAAGAATACTGGCATTGTTTTACTTAAAGGGAAAATAACAATGCTTTCATTTTTGCTGTTTGCATAAGGCCCTTTTCTACATGAAAGAGTTTTAAAAAGCGTTCATTAATTCTGGCAAATTCTATAGTAGCCTTGGGGAAAAAGAATAGCTGCTAGAATAAAGCAAGAAAGTCCAAATTGTTGCTATGCTTTATGATACTACTTTATGTGCTTCTTCCAGATATTGGTAATAAATGCATTAAGCAGGGGACAAATAAATCATTAATGCAGTAATGCATAATCTTTCAATAAGCAGAAATTTGACATAACCAACCTACAGCAGTGTCTTTCTGATTTAGCACTTGGAGCAGCAGTAGCTGGCATGGCCGTGTGAAAGGAGGCATGAAAGGGTTTCAGAACTTCATGGTGTCTGATAGCAACATGACTTTTGTGGAATTTGTAGAGCTCTTCAAGTCTTTCAGGTAAGATGCATTTTTGTTCAACAATTTTGTTCATCTAAGCTTGTAAAAAAGCAAATCTTGAACTTTTCAACTCTCTTCACAGTGTCCGTAGCCGCAAGGATCTGAAAGACCTTTTTGATGTCTATGCTGTGCCTTGCAATCGATCCGGTTTAGACCCTGCTCCACTTTACACTAATTTGAAGATTGATGAAAATAGCAGCGGATTCCAGCCTGATTTAGGTTTGTTAAAGAAGAAAATACAGCTGTTAGATTGCTGAACAGCTGCAGTTATTGGCCTGAAGAAAAAGTGTTTCAGTCAATCTCACAAAGAACTATCAAATATAGAATCATAGAATGATCTTTGATTGAAAAAGACCTCTAAGGTCATCCATCCAACCACTGACCTAACACCACCATGGCTGTTAAACCACATCCCAAAGTGCCATGTGCCACACATGAGGACAATGACTCCCCCACTTCTCTGGGCAACCTGTTTGAATGCCTGATCACTCTTTCCATGAAGAAATTATTCCTAATATCCAGTCTAAACCTCCCCTGGCACATCTTTAGGCCATTCATCTCCTCCTGATACCAGAGAGAAGAGACCAACACCTGCCTCACTACACTCTTCTTTCAGGTAGTTGTAGAGAGCAGTAAGGTCTTCTCTCAGCCTCGTCTTCTCCAGACTAAACAATCCCAGATCCTCAGCTATTCCTTGTAAGACTTGTTCTCTTCACCAGCTTTGTTGCTCTTCTCTGGACACATTCCAGCAACTTAGTGTCTTTTCTGTAGTGAGGTTTTCAAAACGAAACACAGCATTCAAGGTGTAGCCTCACCAGTGCTGAGTACAGGGACACAATCACTTCCATGCTCCTGCTGGTCACACTGTTCCTGGTACAGACCAGGGTGCTTTTGGCTTTCTCACGTTCAGCTGGCTGTCAACCAACACCTCCAGATCCTTTTCTTCCAGATAATTTCCAACCACTGCACCCCAAGCCTGTACTGTTGCATGGGATTATGACCCAAATGCAGGACCTGGCACTTGGCTTTGTTAAACCTCATACAACTGACCTCAGCTCATCAACCCAACCTGTCCTCATCTCTTTGGAAAGTCTTCCTACCTCAAGTAGATCAACACTCTCACCCAATTTAATGTCATCTGCAAACTTACTGGGGGTGTACTCAATTCCCTTGTTCAGATCATTGATAAAGTTATTGAAAAGAATTGGCCCCAATACTGAGCCCTAGGACTCACCACTAGTGAATGGCCACCAACTGGATTTAACTTCTCTCACCACCATTCTTTGAGCCAGGCCATCCAGCCAGTTCTTAACACAGCAAATCGTCCTCAAGAGGATGCTATGGGAAATGATGTCAAAGACTTTGCTAAAGTCCAGTTAAACAACATCCACAGCCTTCCGTCTTCCACTAAACAGGTCACCTTATTGCAGGAGATCAGGTTTGTTAAACAGGACCTCCCCTTCATGAATGCATGTGGACTGGGCCTGATCATCTGATTGCCCTGCCACATGCTGTGTTGTATTTCCAGCAGACATCAGGGAAGTTGAAGTCTTGCACAAGAATCGTGAGACTGGCAATCGTGAGACTTGCTGCCAGATGCCTAAAGAATATTTTGTCTGTCTCTTCACCCTGGTTGGGTAGTCTATAACAGACTCCCACCAGGATATCTGCTTTGTTGGCCTTCCTCCTGATTCTTACCTGTAAACACTCGATTCTACCATCACCATCATCAACCTCAATACAATCAAAACACTCCCTGGCATACCGGGCCACACTGCTGCCTCTTCTTCCTTGCCTATCCTCTCTGAAGAGTTTATAACGATCAATTATGGCACTCCAGTGGTATGAGACATCCCAGCACATTTCTGTGATGGCTACTATATCATAGTTTTTCAGATAGACAATGGCTTCTAGCTCCTCTTGTTTGTTTTCCATGTTGCATGTATTAGTGTAGGTGATCTGCAGTTGGTCTGCAGCTGTTCTAAAGGTCTTGCCGCTTTTTTGTAGTGAGAAGTCATAATTTTGCCTGCCTGTTCTCAGGTGTGTCATTCTCCTGTGCTGTCATTGTGTTTATTTCTAGACAACCCAATTTTGTGTCCTTACCCCTTCAAATCTAATTATACATTTATGTAGGGATGGAGGGCAGAAGGGCTCTACAGCGGGACCTCGAGCGCCTGGACAGATGGGCAGAGTCCAACGGGATGGCGTTCAACAAATCCAAGTGCCGGGGGCTGTACTTTGGCCACAACAACCCCATGCAGAGCTGCAGGCTGGGGTCGGAGTGGCTGGAGAGCAGCCAAACAGAAAGGGATCTGGGAGTACTGATTGACACCCACCTAAACATGAGCCAGCAGTGTGCCCAGGTGGCCAAGAAGGCCAATGGCATCCTGGCCTGCATCAGGAATAGTGTNCCAACCTTGGTGATACTGTGATACTCTGGATTGCTGCCATATCTCCACTAACACCTAGTTAACACGCTGTAAGACAAATCCTTTGTTCAGAAGTGAAGGGGAAGAAAAGTATTCCTGCTTCACATTAGCCAGATGTATTTGTAACTGATATGAACTTGTTGCAGAGAGGCTGAGCAGGACTCAGGATTCATTATCTGGTGACAATTGCTCTCAAATGTCTAAACCACTGGGCAAATGTAGGGAAGAGAAATTAGGAGACTGTGCCATGTATCTCATTTGATTGTTTTTTTTTCCTAACTGGTTTCCTAGTAGGTCTGCTTTATGTGGGATAAGGAGGAAGGAAACCTCTGTCTCACTTTATATTCCCCAGTTACCATAATCTAAGTCTGGACCTTTGTCCACATTTAAACAATCTTTCTGCCAATCAGCCCCTGTGGGGTGGGTACAGTACAATTGGCATGTGAGCCTGAAAGAAGATAGACAGTGATTGCACAGGAAGGGTATGGGGTGGTACACAGCAAAGAAAAGACTTTGAGGCTCTGTATGGTGGTGAGAGGAAACAGGAGAGTCCCAGGTGACAGTATGTGAGGGGATGTTAATACATGCTAAAGGTTCCAGGATTTTGTTTATGGTAACTGAACACTTATAGTCTGCTACCACTGTTTTCATACATGCTTAGTACTCTTTCTTTTATTAGTGAATAGAAAAAGGATGGTTTTGTTCTAATTTGCTATGGTGGTGCTAAAATATTCTGTCAGATGTTCACATATTATATATTCTGTACAGTACATATAATAAACATACAGTTGTTATTTTATTGTTTTTTTTTTCTTTTAGATTTGTTAACTAGAAATGTTTCAGATCTTGGTTTGTTCATTAAGAGCAGACAGCAGCTATCAGACAACCAGAGACAAATATCTGATGCTATTGCTGCAGCCAGTATTGTAACAAATGGTACTGGTGTTGAAAGCACATCTCTGGGAATATTTGGAGTGGGAATCCAGCAGCTAAATGACTTCCTAGTGAATTGCCAAGGAGAACACTGCACATATGATGAAATCCTCAGTATTATCCAGGTCTGTCATGCAAACATTTTAAAATTCTCCTTACTTGAACTCTTGTTACTTCTGTTTTGCCCTGTAGCATGATCTTCTGTGTAGTCAGAGCAGTTTATCTGTGTGGGTATCTCCTTTCACACTATGTTGTCATTGCAGCTTACTTGAATTTAAAATTTAACACTTATCTTTATTCTGGATTACAAAACAGTTCATAAAAAGAAAAAAAAATAATGCAAATAATAAGTTTTATTGGCTATGTATGGTTTCTCCAGAAAGGAATGTTACCACTTTGAAAAGCATTCATGAAAGTGTGCCATTTTCTGCTTGTCTGTGACCACCTTTGATAGAACTTAACCCTAATCTGAACTTAAAACCCAACAATTTCCACATGTTTTTATTTTATTATAAAAAAAATCCAGAGAAAACATGAATATTTGATTCTGTAATGTAAAATGACTGAAGGAATTAAAAAGTAGGTAGAAAAATTTAAATTCTCCAAACATATATAGTGAAAATATTCCAAAATGAGGCCCTCACTTAGCGGTTAACAATAGATGTACATTTTAACTATCAACCTGGAATCACAGAATCACAGAAACACTCAGGATCGCCAAGTCCAACTGATATCCCTACGCTACAAGGTTCACCCTAAACCATATCCTCAAGCACCACATACAAATTACTTTTAAACACATCCAGGGTTGGTGACTCAACCACGTCCCTGAGCAGCCTATTCCAATGCCTGACCACTCTTGTGGTGCAAACATTTTCCGTAATGTCCAATCTAAACCTACCAAATCACAGCTTGAGGCCATTCCCTCTTGTTCTGTCACTATTTACCTCTGAGAAGGGACCATCACCAACCTTTTCACAACCTCCTTTCAGGTAGCTATAGACAGTGATATGATCTCCCGTCAGCCTCCTCTTTTCCAAACTAAACAGCCCCAGCTCCTTCAGTCGCTAAATTGCAAAGTTTAAAAGACAGAAATTTTAAAAACCCTAGCATCTGTTTTATTTGAGATGGTGGTGTGCTGTGTAAAAAAACAGAACATGGAAGAAGGGTGTCTGATTATAGATCCTTTTTAATTTCAGCATAAGTGCTGACTCTGAATTTTAATTTCAGCAAAGTGCTACTTTGAACAGAGTTGGATTAGATGACTTCCCAACATCCTTTCCAACTTTAATGACTCCATGACTTACTAGTTTAGTGTGTTTGTCTAGAGATTTGTAAAGCAAGCATGAGTGTACCACAGGTACCCAATTGCTTTATCCATAGAAAGGCTGATTTTGCATGCTAACTAGTTAGTTCAGTGAGCAGACAACCTTATGAAAATATAAACCTTCATCTTTCTAAGAACTGTTATTATATCTCTCTTAACATTTCTTCCTCTTTATAGAAATTTGAACCCAGTGTGAATATGTGCCAGCAGGGGCTACTATCTTTCGAAGGATTTGCAAGGTAATTTTTTGTGTGTTAATTTGATACACATATATATACATTAAGATCACACCAGTGTCTTGATATTTTTATGGTAGTGACAAAATATTCAGTATAACATAAAATTTCTACGCGTCTTTTCATCTCCAGATTTTTGATGGATAAAGACAACTTTGCCTCTAAAAATGATGAGTCACAAGAGAATGCTGAGGACTTGCACTTTCCACTGTCATATTACTACATAGAGTCTTCACACAATACTTACCTTACTGGCCATCAGCTAAAAGGGGAGTCCTCAGTAGAGCTCTACAGCCAGGTATGCAGGATTGGATTGTTGTGTAGTTTTCAACATGAACTTGTTTGTTTAACTGGCAAATCAAAGAAGTGTGGCCTTTTTGCTTTGAAAATCTAAATGTCGTGAACCCCTGCTTGCAAAATGTTGGAAAACATGATGTGTGGGAAAGCTGCCTGTAAGCACAGTTGTGCTTAGATGCCTTTTCTGAGGGAAAAAAAAAAAAAGGCTTAGTTTGAGATTCATAGCATTTAGACACCAGTCAGTCTGACCGAACCTACTAAAATTAGACTTTCCCACAGGAAAGACTGATCTAATGTTTTAGTTCATTCAGATGTCAGAAACACTACTCAAATAATGTGCATTGCACTGCAAAGGCAAATTTGAAATGGAACTATGACTTCTAAAAACATTGCTTCTAGGAATATTTTGCAGTTTTTTAGTCTATGCCTGATTGGTGGTGGACAGGAAAAGAGAGATTTCTCCCTAGAGCTTTTAGTTGTGGGTTTGTTTTCGTGTGTGTATATATATGTATGTTTGTGTATTTACTTAAATAATAGAGAAAGGATTAAACTTCCTGTGAGTAGTGTTTTCTACTCTAAATATTAATAAACTCACCATTGAGAAGGGCTGATCCAGCATCCCATGTGCTGCTGTGCCTGGATTTGCAAGACAGATGGATGAGGCTGTGTTAGGAAAGCCTGAAGAACATGATTGTACTGAGTAATGCAATTGCAAAGGAGGTTCCTGTAGTAACACTGCACAGAATGATGTCAGTATGGTCTTGGTAATGAATAGGAAGTGAGAGAGAGCTGCGCTGGCTCCAAAATCTACATGTTTCAGAAAAGCTTCTTCCAGTCCCTCAAGCAGTTGTCACAAGAAGAGAAGGGGCACTTTGTTCTAGAATGCTGTGTCTGGTTCACAGGATCACAGGATGTTAGGGNTTTCTGAGGGAAAAAAAAAAAAAGGCTTAGTTTGAGATTCATAGCATTTAGACACCAGTCAGTCTGACCGAACCTACTAAAATTAGACTTTCCCACAGGAAAGACTGATCTAATGTTTTAGTTCATTCAGATGTCAGAAACACTACTCAAATAATGTGCATTGCACTGCAAAGGCAAATTTGAAATGGAACTATGACTTCTAAAAACATTGCTTCTAGGAATATTTTGCAGTTTTTTAGTCTATGCCTGATTGGTGGTGGACAGGAAAAGAGAGATTTCTCCCTAGAGCTTTTAGTTGTGGGTTTGTTTTCGTGTGTGTATATATATGTATGTTTGTGTATTTACTTAAATAATAGAGAAAGGATTAAACTTCCTGTGAGTAGTGTTTTCTACTCTAAATATTAATAAACTCACCATTGAGAAGGGCTGATCCAGCATCCCATGTGCTGCTGTGCCTGGATTTGCAAGACAGATGGATGAGGCTGTGTTAGGAAAGCCTGAAGAACATGATTGTACTGAGTAATGCAATTGCAAAGGAGGTTCCTGTAGTAACACTGCACAGAATGATGTCAGTATGGTCTTGGTAATGAATAGGAAGTGAGAGAGAGCTGCGCTGGCTCCAAAATCTACATGTTTCAGAAAAGCTTCTTCCAGTCCCTCAAGCAGTTGTCACAAGAAGAGAAGGGGCACTTTGTTCTAGAATGCTGTGTCTGGTTCACAGGATCACAGGATGTNTCACAGAAGTGGCGGTGCACCAGCTAAGGACACGACTGTCTGAAATCTAGTTATTCAGGTTTTGAATGGGAGAATTAATTTTTAATTTGTTCAGTGGATATTTTTGCTGGAAATGGTTTTGAATTAACAAGATTTTTTACAGCTAAATATTTAATTGTAGTACGGATAAGTCTCATAATTATAGGCATGATAAATATTGATACCAATTAGAAGCTGGGCTGCCAACTTCTAATTAACTTATGGTTAATAAGTTAATTAGATGGGTTAACTTATCTTATCCTCCATCCTTCCTCTTTGCTTTCTTCAGTGATTTTCTATCAACTAAGGCTTTCTACAATAAATAAATGAAATAATAAAAAATGGATGGGTGGATGACTGGCAGGCTGACTGCAGATTAGCTTAATATCATTGAATAAGATGACTTGAGACCTTTCCATTCTAACTCTCCTCAGAAATTTCCATTCTTACTATCCACAGAGACTGCTCTTGCCAGCATGGCTGGAACTTCATTTAGCTCTGCAATGTCTGTCTTTTGCTTTGATGTAGCCTATACGTGCTTACACTGTTCAATTGCATTGTAGGTTCTTTTACAAGGCTGCAGAAGTGTAGAATTAGACTGCTGGGATGGTGATGATGGGATGCCCATTATTTATCATGGGCACACTCTTACTACTAAGATCTCTTTTAAGGTATGTTAATGATTGCATATGAAAACAAAAAATGAGAAGGAAATCAGTAACTTTAATGAAGGAAAAAAATAACCTGCTCGAAGAATAGAAATCCTAATGGGTTAAATCCAAATAGAATATGAACTGTGGGCTGTGTCAGACATTAACACCTCAATTGTAAAGATTACTCATTTCAAATTAGTTTTTATAGCATATGTACTGCATTTTTTTCTCTTTTTATTGTCAACATAACCAGCATTAAGTATCTGTTCCTGTTGTAGCAAGATGCTAGGTTAATCTGTAGGAGCTTTTTTCAAAGGCAAAGTGTGGGTTCTTTCTTCTTAGGAAAAAAAAAAAAGCCTCCTCTTCTCCCCTTTCAGCTAAGAGTAAGTTAAATCAGCTAATGCTGCAAAATAATCAATCACATGGTCTTTCAATGACCTTTCTTTCTCACAGGAGGTAGTTGAAGCTATTGATCGCAATGCATTTATCACCTCAGACATGCCCATTATCATATCAATAGAAAACCACTGTTCACTGCCGCAGCAACGCAAGATGGCTGAAATTTTCAAGGTAGGCCATAAATTGTGGTCAATTATTTTAAGCACATGCCTTGGGATTTTCCATAATTTATCACATGTTCTTTATATTTCAGAATGTCTTTGGAGATAAACTGGTAACAAAGTTTTTATTTGAAAGTGATTTTTCTGACGATCCCATGCTTCCTTCACCTGGCCAACTGAAAAGAAAAATCCTGCTTAAAAACAAGAAGCTGAAAGCCCATCAAACACCAGTGGATATATTGAAGCAAAAGGTAAAGTCTTCCCTTAACAGCGTAGTAAGACCTAACTTCTGTTAGAGAGAATTTGTATGAAGTTTTTGCCATTTCAGTATTTACAGCAGAATAATCTAACACGTATTCAGACTTGGAAGAGTCACAGTGGATTGCAACACTTTCAAATAAGTAGGCAAGACATATAGTAACATATGGATACAGCATAACACAATTTTACTCTATTTTAGTTTTACAGTGCTTTGTAGTATTATAATTAGTGCCATGCACCCTATGTGATAAACAGAATTCAAGTTTCACTCTGAGGCTATAACATTTTCTATTCATGTTTGTTGAGAGATAGTGATAGAATCCTTGAAAATCAATTGCTTTACCCAAAATGCAAACACAATTAATTAGAATTGAATTCTTGTATCAAAATGAGTAAATCACACAGATCTTACCAGTGTATGAAGGTTCTCCATCTTTGAAAAAAGTGTAAAACTGTTTCCAAAACAGCATACCTTACACTGGAAAAAGGCAGCCTTACTCTGAATAATGTGCGAAATGGACATTTCCCCATAATTAATTAAATATAACATCTTATTGCCTGGTTTTCTATCAACACAAAATATATTCAAACCTTAAAATGGTATATATGCCATCATATAAATAAATGAAGGTGCAAACAGTGGTGGAACCTCTTTTGCTTTTTAAAAATACTTAGCAATTGTGTAATGTGATTCTGTTGCTGTAGGCTCACCAGCTGGCTCATATGCAAGCGCAGGCTAGCAATGGTGCTGGCAACCCAACACCTACCAATGACGAGGAAGAAGATGAAGAGGATGAGTATGACTATGACTATGAATCTCTCTCTGATGGTAACAATATTTATTTATTTATTTATTACAGTGCTGTTGTTAGAATTGTACCAATAAGGCATGTAAATACTCTAGTTCAGGTTCAGGAATGATGTAGGTGAGTTGCTCTTCTGTTGTGAGAGGAAGATGTGCTATATGTCCTTGGTGGCACTTTGGTGCAGTGTGATACTATGAAAATAATTTGACTGTGTAAAGGAAGGACTTGGCTGTGACATTAAGCCCAGAACTGGACACAGTACTCCAGATGTGGTCTGACTATTGTGAAATTAAGAAAATGAGAGAAAAGAGCAGCCAAAGATGTAAAGGGAATGTGACGATGGCTTTGCACGAGTCCAAAAAGGCTGAAATTCATCAGCTGGCAGAGAAGAGGATTGAGGGTTGAATTTGAATCATGTTTACTAAATCATGAAGGAAAAGGAAAGTCCAGGACTGTTACACATTACATCTAGGAAGTGCTCAGTAAAACAAGTGAGAGTGGCCTAGAATGGGTTAAATATAGTATTTCTTTGCTGCCATGGGAAATTCTGGAGGCAGTCTCTACAGGCTAGAAAAAAAAAAAAGGTATTGAAAAACTCATAGACAGGTTTGCAAGCAAATGTTATAGGTAGAAATGTACAGTCCAACATTCAGCGATTGTGGATGTTGGGGTGGTACCAAGGAAGTGGACCATGACCAGTGACTGGATGATCTTAAACAGCATTTCCTGCTGCCACTGCCAGAAAGAGAATGCTGACCTAGATGAAGCACTGATCTGATGCATCTGGGCATATTCTCCTGGGTGAAGTATTTCACTCATTGATTCTTAAGTTAATTGGTACCTGTCTGAGTTCCAAGTACCACACTCAGAGAAGCTGTAAGGCTCAAGCATGCCCTGCAACACAAGACTTTTCCAGTTGTTATTTACATGACTTGCTCCTGTGTTTAATGACTTTAAAAATAGTCACAAAATTGATGAATGCAGTTCAGGACCTGGCACTGCTTGTGGGTTAGCTGTACTATTTACGATAATATCAGTGCTTCTTTCAGTTGTGTTTTGCTAGGAAATTGGTCTAACAGCTGCTCAAGAATACTCCTTGTATGGGACAAGGTGGAGATACTGTAGATATAAATTGCTGTAAAAAACACAGATCTTTGTTAACAGAGCAGGAGTATGTTATATTGCAAGCTAACTGCAATAAGTGAGATTTGAGCAATGTTTTAGTTAAGAGAAGCTTTGAGAAATCTCAAGCTAGCAAGAACCGCTCACACCTTCCAATATATGAAGAAATCTGCAGCATGGTTTTCTACTTTATTACAGTGATTGTTATTCTTTGAGATCTCTAATTAAGTTACTATTTTGGCAAAACTAATCTAAATAATGGTCTGTAAACTTCATAAGAGATTTTCAGTTTTATTTTCCTTACTGATCATAAGTCTAATAGATTTTCATAAGGCTAATAGTTTTACAACTGACAATTTTCGTTTCTCTGGCTGTAAATCTTAGTTTCCTTTACTCTTATTCCTTCTCTGACTCTATTTCCCTATAGCTGATGTCCTTAATGCTTCTCCTGCTCCTAACGGCCAGGAAGGTAAAGGCCATTTGGTTGAGCATTTTAACTGCATGTCATCAGCACTGCATCTCCAGCCTGTTAAATGTGACAGTGTGAATGTATGGTTATTAATTAATATTAAAAATGCAATGAGATATTTTCATGTGGCGTTGTTAACTGGTCAGAAATTCTTAGAAGGCTGCATGTGACACTGGTTATGCATAAAAAGAATATGGGCAAAGCATCAGCAGATTCAGGAATGAAATAAAACTGTTCCTTTTGTGACAATTACAGTATTTCCATCCAGGAAGATCAAACTAGTAGATGTATTATTCTCTGATAAATATGTAACTTTGAAGAGGAATTTCTAGAGATGTAAAAAAAATTTATTTGTGGTGAATGCAAGGAGAGGAGAACTAAAACTGGCTGTGTATGTTTGACATGATTGTGTTTGCACTTGAGCAATTTTTCTGTTGTTCAGGAGTATCAGTTGTTTTCAGATGGCAAGCTTAATTGATTAAATGATTTTGTTTCAAGCATCTTCTGAGCACAAAAGGATGGGCTTTAAAAGAAGTGGGACATTAACCAAAGCCAAGCATTAAATTTTTGAAGTACAAAGTTACTACTAAAAGAAGCAGCTTTGACCAATTTTCAAATTCCACAAATACTGTTAATTCAAATTAAATTTCCAGTTGACATTGTTTGACTTTATGATTATTAAAATCCCATTCATTTTTTAGATAACATTCTTGAAGACCGACCTGAGAATAAATCAAGTGATAAACTGCAGTTTGAATACAACGAAGAGGCTGCCAAACGAATGAAGAAGGCTGATTGTGCTACTTACAATAATAAAGGAAAGGTAGTTCCACTTTATACCCCTTTCTTCTCAGCCACATGTTGATATATAACTAACTTCAGAAAGCATTTGAGCAGTTTAGGTAACTGAGACATCAGATGGCAAATGCGTTTTAATGAAGACAAATAGTAGAAAGTGTGGAGGCACACCATAGGGAATGGAATAAATAGCACAAATGCTCAACATGCTCAAGTCCTCAGAGGTTACTGTATGTGCAGGCTGCTTGAAAATTTTAACTGTCATTGCTCTTGGTGAAAGAAGTAATTGAAGTTAGATTCAGAGATTTATTTAGAGATCTGATTTCCATTAACAGCAATGGAAGTGAATATGTATCTGAATTTTCAGCATTTTTGTGTATCTAAATAACTTTAAAATACCACACTGTGATATCAGATAGACACATTACTGTTTGTTAAATCATCTGACAAGTAAAACGGTGCATTGCTGTTTAGTGAACTGTAGTTTCTTCTGAACTACAATTCTGGATGGTTTTTGTCCAAATATTTGTAGAACTTACTCTGAGACCTTTGCATACTACCACAGTATTAGTAATGGGTATTGATGCATAAACCTGCAGACAGAGATCTGTTAGATGAAGACAACAAAGCATATAGGAAGGATTTTAAGGACATTAAGTAAGATGTGCAAGAGTACTTTCAGTCATTTTGTTGTTACATGTTCTTGGAATTGTCACTTAGGTTTACGACATGGAGCTGGGTGAAGAATTCTATCTTCCACAAAACAAGAAGGAAAGCAGACAAATAGCCCCAGAGCTATCAGATCTTGTCATTTACTGTCAAGCTGTAAAGTTCCCCGGTAAGTACACTGCCCTGTTTTATTGCTTTAAGCTTTCTAATCCTTGGAGACATTGTGTTTATGTTTTGGATAGGTTAGTACAAGCATTTTCAAATTGAAGTAGTTGAGGAGTCTTTTTCTTGATGATTTGGTAGTCTACACAGTAATAGCTGCTGGCTGGAATAGTATTCATAAATTACATGGAGACATGTTGTTTATTACATTAAAATGTTTACAGAAGTGAAATTTGCCAGTCTTCACAACTTAAGACAACTGCCTCACTGCCAAATGACAGACGATGGAAAGCTTTATCTTAAGAGATCCGAGTTTCCATGTAAGGGCAGACTGAATTAGGAAGGAAAATGTTCTTAAAACCTTGCAGGAAGAGCTTGTCACGTCTCCTTGTGATCCCAGTTTTGTGCGTTTCACGTTTCCCTGTAGCTGTGTCTTCAGTTCTTTCCCCAGTGGATAGCAGAGGAGCCATTTGAGCAGCCTTTTAATGGGGTGGATGAGGACAGCTGATGAAACACTCAGACACACTCTTTGTGGAAGGGGTTATGGAAAAAGGAGGGATCTTCTTTTGTACAGTAGGAAGAATAATGTTTGCAGAGGAAGCAACTAAGGAGGAGATCACTAATAGTTACTTGTTCGGTACTGAAACACGAAATTGAGTAAGTTTTGGCTCATACTGTGTACATAAATACTTTTAAATTGAGAATGTGTTGTTTACTGATGTATTTAATGCTTTGAATGAAAACCTGGCTTTTAAATAGAATGGTTCTCTATGGAAGAGTAAGCAATTCTGCCAAATCGTGATCTTATACAAACAGAACTATAATCAGATTAGAGAAGCTAACCAAACATGAAATAGTGTCAAATAGGCAAGATAAACATGCTGAAAAATAGAGAAACATTCTTTTATAATCTCTTATAACTTTAAGAATAGTAGGTGTCACTTGTAAAAATACTGACTTCCAAAACTAAGTCTACAATGAGATATCTTTCAAATAAAATGTTTTTTTAAAGAACTGTATTCAAGATTAACCAGAGATATTTTAAGTTCTTCCAGGCATTTCAATACACAAAGAAGTTCTGAAGTTCTAAGAAAACTTTAAAGTATTTCATTGCTTTTATGCTGTTTCAGTTATAAAAGAAATACCTGTTTTCATTGCTGAACTTCTTTCCATCATAGATGAACACATGCAGCTGTAGAAGTTTTACAATAAACATTGTCTCCTTTGAGACAAATACTGCCTCCTGTGCAAGACTTCCATGGCCACCATGTTACTGATTAGATTCCTCTGCTCAGCTGGAGGCGCAGACGTGGTGCACTGCTGTACTCCAGAATTGTCCATTAATAATGAGATCCAGACTGGTAGATTTATGACTATGTAACTCTATTGACTGGGTTCCTAACCAGGTCAGAAAATGCAGGAGTTTTGGAAACAGGGAGACAGATTTTATGGTTGATCAATAGTGTAAGTATTTTATTTCTCCTGTCTTCATATATTTCTACTCAGTGTTTACAGTTGCTTATGTCCCTGAATGTTAATCACTGATTTGTGACTACAAAAAAAGGCAAGCACCATTATGTTCGCTTACCCTAGTGTTACTGAGTAACGGAGACTTCCCTAAGTGCTCCCTGGTCAAAACAGAATTTATCATATGGAGAAAATAACACTTCTTGTTTATAAAATCTCTGGCAACAAGAAATCCACCACAGCTCCTTGACGTTTCAGTGGGTTTTGACCCTTACAGTCCTTTCTTAACTTCAGTTTCAGTTTCTTTGATGTCATCATACCATTATCTAAGAAGGTGAAGATCTGTTTTTTGGGGTCACCCAAGATGAGGACGGTGAAGCAAAATTGAGCTCAGTACTGCTATAACCCACTGGCACATTGCTCCTTGCCTTGTTGCTGAGGATCCTTACATGATGAGTAGAGAAAGCTGAGTACATAAAACCAGGATGTGCATGGTTAAGTACAGAGAACAGGGAGTCACCTGAGCTATCCAGCGTGAAATTCAGTCACCATCTCTATCTAAGCCCCTATGTTATCATTCTTCAAGAAATTAAGATGAACATGAAAAAGCACACCCTACCTGCAAAACTACTGTAACTTCTTTTTCAAGGCCTGCAAACTCACAGACTTAACTGTCTGTTGGTCTGAGACTCATGATGAGGAGGTGACAATTACAGTTTAACCTGTTAGTCTTGAATGGTTAGATTAAGAAGGGCAGGGCAGTTTAGCATCCTCTGGATTAAAAAGTTGAAAGCAGTAAAGTGGTTTGTTTATATCTAACACAAGATGGGCACTAAATTCTGTAACTCAAAGAATATAGCATCGGGATTGTAGGGAAATAAACAACATGGCGTAATCTAAGCTGATCTTGCTTTGACTAGGTAATGGGACCAGATGGCTTTCAGATCCCTGCCAACTTCCATTGTTTTATAAACCTATGATTCTGTGAATAAGTGGTGCTGTATTTTGGACTCAAGTTTACGTTTGAGTGAAAAATGGAGCTTGCTTCTCGAAGGAGATGTGTCATGTGGAAATCATGGCCATGGGAAAGACTGAAAGAAAGCTCCCAGCTTCAGCCTACCCTGTCACCACCACTTTGGGTTCACTGGTGTTTTGCATTGCACACTCCGGTGATTTGTGAGATTAATCTGTTTCATCAGAGGTTGTTTCCACAACAGGCTTCTGAAACCTGTGTCTTGATTGCCAAATCCATTTGATCCGTTGAAAACTAGGATTAAATAGTGCTGGAAACACACAGTGCACAACTCCTCATTCTAGTCAGTTCATGATCCCTGCTCTCACCATCTTCTGTGTTGTGTGTTTATGCTTTGGCTCAAAGACACAGTACATTTCCAACACTGAAAGGATATGAAAGCACATCCTGAATTTTACTAACCCAAGCAGTTCCATTGAAGTTATCAGCATAATTTTACTAAGTACTCACAGGTATCCTGTAAAGACTGAGAGCTCAAAATGTACAGGTGTGGAGAGACTTTGGTAGAAGAAACTCCGATGTATCTTCTGATTTACATCTGTAGTTGCAATATTGATATTAAATACAGAACTATCATTAGGCAGGTGTGAATTGAAGTGAGTTCATGAGGGTCCTTTTTTCTGGTGTCCCAATGTACTTGCTTAGTTATGTTTTATATCACAAGTACATCTCGGGTCTCAGAGAATCCCAGACCTCATTGCTGTGAGTGTTAGAATAACTATCATGCCCTGACTTGAATTCTGCTTTGCCATGTACTCTTTCCAAGTCAACAGAAAGAAACTGACCTTAAAGGGGATTAAGTCTGTTTACTTCACTGGGATTTAGGTCATGATTTTAATGATTACTTTGCTAGATTGCATATATTTCAATAATAGCTATAGTAGAGCTTTCCAACTCCACTTCTAGTACATATTGGCCATTAAATATTTAATGGATTTTACACACCTACCATATTTCCCATCATTGAAATACAGATTTTAAACAGAAAAGAGAACTCTGGAAACAACTTGAGGTTAAACTGTTTAATCAACAGCATTTGGACTTTTCCCTTTACCTTATGTCTTTGACTCATGTTCTTGCATTTATTTGCAGTTATGTAGATAGCCTATCCTAGGCGGGCTCCAGGATATTCACTACTGTGCAGATTTGTTGGTTTTTGACAAGGGATTTATTTATTCTTTTAATTACTCTTAAGGATGAATATATTAGGACTGCTACTGCAGATTTTTTTTTTTAGTATTAATAAGGAGCATCTGGTAATTTGACACAGTACCACTACCTTCCTCAAGCCAAACTAAAAGTTGTATTATGGAAAGATAACTGTATAATGTATTCATAGAATCATAGAATGGTAAGGTTGGAAGGGACCTCAAGGATCATCTAGTTTCAACCCCCTGCCATAGGCAGGGACACCTCCCACTAGTACAGGTTACTCAAGGCCTCGTCCAACCTGGCCTTGAACACCTCCACAGAGGGAGCATCTACAACCTCCCTGGGCAACCTGTTCCAGTGCCTCACCACCCTCACTGGAAAGAACTTCCTCCTAACATCTAGTCTAAATCTCCCCTCTTCCAGTTTAAACCCATTGCCCCTTGTCCTGTCATTGCAAGACCTTGTAAACAGTCCCTCCCCAGCCTTCCTGTAGGCCCCCTTCAAACACTGGAAGGCCACTATAAGGCCTCCTGGAAGCCTTCTCTTCTCCAGGCTGAAAAGCCCCAACTCTCTCAGTCTGTCCTCATAGGAGAGCTGCTCCAGCCCTCTGATCATCTTCGTGGCCCTCCTCTGGACCCGTTCCAACACTACCATGTCCTTCCTGTGCTGGGGGCTCCAGAACTGCACACAGGACTCTAGATGGGGTCTGACGAGAGCAGAGTAAAGGGGCAGAATCCCCTCCCTTGCCCTGCTGGCCACGCTGCTCTTGATGCAGCCCAGGACTCGATTGGCTGTCTGGGCTGCATGCGCACACTGCAGGCTCATGTTGAGCTTTTCATCAACCAAGACCCCAGGGTCCTTTTCCTCAGGGCTACTCTCCAGCCATGTATTGCTTCACATACATTTTTATATACACAAAATATATAAACGTACCTAGTATATACATATATAAAGGCATGTATGTATGTAAAGATGTTAAAATTAAGCTATAGAGAAAAATACAGTGCTTGCCCTGTGAACTATTTAACAGGAGTATTCATGCCTTCAAAAATAATATAAAATATGATGGAAAATGTCATGCCCTCTTGGTCATGTTCTTTGGCTCATTTATTTTACATTTATGGGAACAGGCTTGTCAACTCTAAACCCATCTGGCTCTAGCAGAGGAAAAGAAAGAAAAAGCAGGAAGTCCATTTTTGGCAACAATCCTGGCAGGCTGAGCCCTGGGGAACCGGCTACTCTTGCCAAAGCATCTGGAAAAGGTAAAGTTAGCATCTTCTTTCACCAGTCACATGGAATGACTCTGTAATCTAGTAATTGCACCAGACCAAGTTGTTGAAGATCAAATACCTTACAATGTGTAAGATACTTTTCTGTATTACAGTAACACTGCTGTAACTGAAATGTTGACTGTGGAATGTTAAAGGAGGATAATGTGGTCAGGAAGATTAAGACCTCAATTCATAAACTATTCAAAACGAATGGACATTTTAAATTATGTATCTTAAAGTTTGTGTTTTAAAAGCTATGAATGAAGGCAGAGTTGTTGGATTAGATCCAGACCAGGATTTTTAGTGTCTGAAGTAAGACTGAGTTGCCTAAACTTCAGCTAACTCCAAACATGTAATCATGCAATATGACCTTGAAGGTATTTACATTCTGTAAGTAATTCAGTCTGTAAATTTGGAAATTGTATTTCTGCATATGAACAGATATAAAGAAATATAAAGAAAGTACAGAAAAGGTTCTGAAGCAGGGATGACACCCAGATGCCCTGCCTTTCAGGTGAATGAACAGAAAATTACAGCTGTAGCCTTTCTTGTATGGCTCAAGGAACATGACATTTGTTTCAGCTCAAGGGCACTGCCACAGCAGAGAGGTTACATTCCCTTCCAGAGGCCAGTGTCCTGAAAATGAAAACATCTAGTACTCAGTTCTAAAGTATTCTACTGGCTCTGTCCCCTGACTCTTACAGCCTCTGTAGGTTGTTTGAAGATTTAGCAGATGAGTTTCAAACTTACTTCCTTTCCTCCTGTAAAATGTATAAATGAGAAGAACAGAATCATATTCCTTTATTTTATTGAGGCAAATGATGAGTATTTATTTATGAAAACAGCTGTTAGCACATCTAATCACAGTATGATTTTAATTCTTAAACGTTATGTGTCCTCTCGTGGATTGTTCTTACTGTGTAAGAATGAACGTGACTCTTACACTGAATAGTGTCATTTTCTATGACAACCAAGGTATGCACACATGCTTCACTAGAAAAAAAATGGATTTTCAGGGTCTTTGGATCCGTATCTATGAGGTGGGTTTAGGAAATCACCTCCAAGTTAAAATTTACCAGACCAGCTCAGATGGGTTGGAAGTAAGATAAAGCTATATTTACAGCAAAGCTACATTTACAAGCAGATACACAAAATATATTTACATGTATTTACAATTATATACACTTTAGAAATAATAAAGAAATCCAGTCTTCCTCCACAGACAAAGTCCAGAAGGGGCCAATGCCACCCTCTCTCTTCACAGACAGAAAACAACCATCAAGGCTTATGTGTTATCTGGAAAATGTTAGTAGAGGAGTTAGAAAAGGAATGAAGGAACTGCGACAGAGCCAGTGCCCTGAAGCTAGGAGAACAAAACTGTTTATACTTTCTCTTTTTATACCAATTAGCAAACCAATGAGTGATGTAGACTTTAACATTATTATTCTTTCACATCCAATGCCCAGCTCATTCAGATTCTGCACTGAACTTTCAGGAAAATACTGTTTTCTCTTATTGGAATTTTCCAATAAGCCTTAAACTGCCACAAGCTGTAACTTGAAGGTACTGTTTATTTTCCAGGCCCTTTTGACGTGATGCGGCAGACCTGGGAAGATCCTTGTTCTCCTTACAACTCTCCAGCTTCTCTCAGTGCTATCATAAGGACACCCAAGTGCTATCATATCTCCTCCCTGAATGAGAATGCTGCCAAGCGGTTGTGCAGGCGATACTCTCAGAAGCTGATCCAGCACACCACCTGTCAGCTCCTGAGGACCTATCCCGCTGCCACGCGCATCGATTCTTCAAATCCACATCCGCTGATCTTCTGGCTCCATGGCATACAGCTTGTGGCTCTTAACTACCAAACAGATGGTATGGGTACATGGAGGCATGTTTTAATACACTGATGTGAAATAACTCCTTAAACTGTGAATTTGTGTTTGATGTTTGCTTTGACCTGCAGTCATGAGGGGATGTACCTGTCTATGGGCCTCAACACAAGCAGTGTCATACTATGACAATCTAGTGCTTAGGAGTAGTGATTCCAGAGTTCAGGAGCTTTATGCCAGTGCAGAGTATCTCCTGATAGCACAGAAGTGCTCAGACAGCAACAGGTTCCATTTCGTTGCTGTTTAATTGATGAAATTGTTCTTTGTTCTCCAGTTCAAATAGCTGTTTTCCTTTTCTAATAACAGGTACTGAGCTATTACTTAGAATTGCTGCCTTGGATACTGGTTTAACATTGCCCAAAACATTCTGGAGCCATGTTCTATCCTATCTTGTGTTCCCACACCTCTTTGATGTGGGTTCCATTAGATCATCTACAAAGCTACACAGTCAGTGCTTTTTCATTCTGCAGTTCAGAAACTTAGAAACTTCTCAGAGAACAGGTGTAGGCAAACCCTACAGTTGGATAAAGACAATGGAAAGGAGGGGAGGCAGGGGGAAAGGAACTGGATTGATTTGATGCAAAAATTGTCACTATCTGAAAACCAAGAATGAATTGGTGCAACTAAAACAAAAAGAGACACTTATTTGAAACACATTGTTGTCTTCCATGTTACAGTTTTTTCCGTTATCCCATTGCTGTTTGTCAGTTTTCACTGCCTTACTTCACAGATCTTCCTCTGCAACTTAACGCAGCCATGTTTGAGGCTAATGGTGGTTGTGGATATGTTTTGAAACCTCCTGTTCTGTGGGATAAAAGCTGTTCAATGTACCAGCAGTTTTGCCCGTTAGAAAGAGATCTTGATAATAAGGAGCCAGCTATATATTCTTTAACAGTAAGTACATTAAAAGGGAATTTCATACAGCTAAACAGATAGAAGTAGACAGTGTTTTTGTCTTTGAGCAGCATTACAGTCATACTTCTGTATGAAAAGATTGAACTTTTAATTGTTCCTTGTACTTCTGAAGGTCACCATAGCCAACAAAAATTGGAGGGGGAAGGAGCAAATAATTGTCTTTATTTTAACATTATTGCCTGCTTTGTACCTATAGTCGTTTTCACTGTTTCCTTCATAGTAGCCATTGAAATCCAGTCCTGAAAGCATTTCCCCTGTGACTACACAAGTGCTTAAAATTGTACATGTGCTTGGATGCTTTACACATTTGTGAACACTTGAGAAACCACACAAAAAGCCATTATGAAAAGCTGTACTGTATCTTAAAAGATACATTTTTACAAGTTATATGATGAAATATATAATTAAAGGATTTATGGCCAAGAAAATAAATGTATTCTAAGAAGCTAGTTAGTCTCCTCCAGGGAGTGTTCCAGAAAAGTGAGATTCATAACAATTAACATCCTCCCAGCCGCGGTGATCACACACCTAATTCTTGTGTTATGTATGCCAAAATAAGCTGTCCTTGTTTGAGGCCATGAACTACCCAGGGCTGGAGAACAGAAGTGTCTCTTACTCCTTTTAGAGTGTAAGAATGAAAATACTGCACACTGATTGGAAGTTTAAATGGAGATTCTATTTACCAGTGCATACATGCGAAAGGCAATCAGGTAGAATGGATACATCCACAAGCTAAGCCAAGTCTATCAGACT
Organism: Ramphastos sulfuratus; assembly: GCA_013399055.1. Classification (NCBI taxonomy): domain Eukaryota; kingdom Metazoa; phylum Chordata; class Aves; order Piciformes; family Ramphastidae; genus Ramphastos; species Ramphastos sulfuratus. The sequence continues at coordinate 33,030 of WBNM01025102.1, forward strand.
AAAACCTTCTAGAATCCTCCACCCCTTCCACCCTCAGCAGGCCTAGGAGTAGGCCATAACTGACCCCTCCCTCATCTTAGGCCTGCAAGGACACAGCAGGCTGCATGCCGCAGCTCAAAATTCCCTGCCAGCTAGAAGCCATCTCCCACACAAACCATTAGATTAGAAGGGATGCGCACACTTCCCGGAGAGAGAAGTGTAGGGAGGAGAGGAGAAGGGAAAGGGAGCAGTATCACAGTATCACAGTATAGCANCAACCAGGCGCTGGCTTATAAACTGTGATACTGGAGAATGGAATAGAATAACAATATTACAACATCCTGGGACAACCAGGTCCATCCCCTGGGACGGGTCTTGGTCTCTGTAGTTTTCTTAAGGAAACCTGGGACCCCCTCAAACTACCACACAAGCCAAAGGTCCCTCCCATCACCCTGGAGTAATAGAAAAGAAAGTCAGATCCTTTTTGACTAGATACTGCTAAATTGTTCTGGAGTAACTTTCAGATGCTTGAATGGTTACAGTCATGATGTGTATTTTTTTCAGAGCAAAGATACCGTATCAGTATCTTGGGGGGTGGCTGAAGGATCTCTGAAGGATTCTGAAATTACAGCCCTGGCAATTACAAAAGTAGGGGAGTATCCTAATTAGGTCAGCATGTGCTTAGGAGTGTGGTTAAGTAATGTTTAGCTGAGAATTGTGACACTGAAAGAATTACTCCACTAACTGGTGTCTCTGTGTGCTCCTCGGCTTCAGATTGTGTCTGGGCAGAATGTCTGCCCTAGCAACAGCATGGGGAGCCCATGCATTGAAGTGGATGTCCTGGGGATGCCTCTGGATAGCTGCCACTTCCGGACAAAGCCCATCCACCGCAACACCCTCAACCCCATGTGGAACGAGCAGTTTCTTTTCCGGGTTCACTTTGAGGATTTGGTTTTTCTTCGGTTTGCAGTTGTTGAAAATAACAGCTCAGCTGTGACGGCTCAGAGAATCATTCCCCTGAAAGCTCTAAAAAGAGGTACAGTACAGTTTGCAGTGACACCTCGTGCCAAAGCGGTCCAGCAGATTCCTGGACTGGTTCCTGCCAGAGGGATATTTTTAATCAGCTGGTTGCATTTATCTAGAGGAGACAGGGAGCCAATATCAGACAATACCCTTTTACCCTGGTGGTGTGGTGCTAATCTAATAAACTCCCTGGGAGCTGGAGGCTGGCCCAGTGACTTTTTAGTCATATCCTGTGCTGTTGCAGAGAGGGGGATATCTTGTTGTGATGGTTTGGGAGTTACCTGCCCACCCCCCCCCCCCACTTTGTAAAATGACCCAGACTAGAACTCAGCTGTCTGGAAGTTAAGAGCTGAAGCTATATTTACAGCTTAGCACAATATACAAGCAGATATATACACTATATACAGGAATATTTACAGAAATATACAAGTTAAAAGTAATGCAGAAACACAACACTCTTCCCAGAAATCAGAGTCCTCAGGAGGGGTTCCCAACCACCCTTCCACCTTCTCCCCACCCCTCTACCTTACCCCAGGGTTTGCCTTACACGAAAGGTGAGTTTGAAGATTGGCCAGGGGGTTTGGAAGGAAAGTGGTTAGTTAGGTTACTCAGCAGAGAGGAGAAGGCAAGAAGCCAGACAGCTCGAGAGTGTCTGCGCCTGAGCGTCTTATCAATGTTTTGTATTCTTAATCTCATACATCTCAGCAAGCCTGTGAGTGAAGTAGACATCACCACTGTTTTCCTTTCACAGCCTATAATATCATTTTCTCAATTAAAATATTCCAATTAGCCTCAAACCAGCACACTTGTACACAGTTGATGCTAACCTGAGCTGTGGCATGAAGCTTGAGACTTGCTGCTCCTATAGGATGTGTGGAATGTTTTGCTCTGCCTTGTCCTTTGCCCAAGGAACTTGTAATCACTGTGCAGAGAATTTCACTGCTTGCAGCTGTAGATGTAGGAGAGGTGAAGGAAAGTTGAAAAAAAAGGTGAGAGAGAAATAAGGAAGCATCACTAATTCTGTGATATCTGGGGTAGGGACTTTCCATAATGCCAGCAGGTCTTCAGAACAGTGAAAATACTTCTGTATGCACTTTGTGCTACTGTAATTCCATGCAACACCCTTGGCAGGTGAGATCTGGCCACAGACATGCATTTCCCCAGTGAGAATTTGTGCTTGCTTCATTCATGCTCTAATATTTAGCTGTTTCATATTGAATATTGCAGCAAAACAGGCAGGCTCTGGGGAGACATTAATAGCAGCCTTCCAGTACCTGAAGGCCAGATCGTTTACAAAGGCCTGTAGTGATAGAGCAAGGGGCAATGGTTTGAAATTAGAGAACAGTAGATTTAGTTTGATTAGGAGGAGGAAGTGCTTTACCCTGAGGGCAATGGAACACTGGAACAGGTTGCCCAGAGAGGTGGTTGAGGCCCCATCCTTGGAGCTATTCAGGGTCAAGCTCAGCAGGGTTCTGGGCAACCTGATCTAACGGAGGATGTCCCTGCTCATTGCAAGGAGGTTGGACTAGTTGACCTGTGGAGGTCCCTTACAACCCAAACCATTCTATGATTCTGTGGGCCACTCAGCAATTCACAGCATTTAGGTTACACTGTTGTACAGACAAAGAGTTAATGCAGTGTGATTACAGTGGTTTAAATTCTGTGGGTGTGGGAAGTAGTAACTATATATATAAAAATCTGACTTTTCCATTTATGAGACTTGTATCCTAGGATGTCACAGAGTACTTACAGAAGGCTTTTTTCTTTTTAGGTTATAGACATGTCCAGCTTCATAACCTGCACAATGAAGCATTAGAAATTTCTAGTTTGTTTATAAATAGTCGGAGAATGGAAGAAAGTCCCTCTGGGAACACCTTGCCTGCATCTATGGTAATTTAATTACTTTATGTGAATGCCATATATCCTTGTCGTTATGACAGATTGCTTCATGATGTTAGGCCCTAAACCCACATATATTTCAGAAGTACCTTAATGCCTAATTCTTTTGGGCCTCGATGGAAGTAGCTATCCCACCTGGCTGAAAGTGTGGTAAATCTTACCATGGTCTGGCTTCTGATGTATTTAGGTGTAGCAGCAGAACTCCTGTGATGGAGGAGTGTGGTTAAGCAGTAAGGTTCAGAGCTGCCTCATGGATTCCTTTATGCATGAATCCAAAATTAATACTTTGGGGAGGGAAAAAAAAAAAAAAGGAAGATGTAAATTACCAACAATGGGAAAAAGAGAGTAAAATTGAATTCAATTGCAGGAAAAGATGGAGTCTGTATTTCCATAAATGCATACATATTTATATATGTGTGTGTGTGTGTGCATTTCTCTGTCTTTATATGTACATGTATATAGGTACAGATGTGTGTATAATGTGTATATATAAAAAATATGCATGTACTGTTGGTTTTTTTTTTAAATAGCTCTTAATGTTAGTTTACATGGGTTACATGTGTTTCATTAACCTTAAGCATGCATATTATCATTTTGCTGTTCCTAGATTGGTAGATAAAACCCAAGGTACTGTGTGTGCAGCAGGTGTTATCCTCCAGCAGGTGTTATCCTCCAGTAGTGAATACTTGCCAGACACATGTCTTGGTGAATTACTAGGGCAGAAAGGAAGAACACAAATGGTTTGGAGGGTAAAACAATGCTGTAGATTTTCCTCTGGTAATTTGTAGGCTGAATCCAAGTAGTCTGAGCTTAGCTGGAATTATGAGTGATGGAGGTCTACCCTTTAGCGAGTGTCAGTTCAGGTACTCTCCCAGGAAAACTTGCTTTTTCTTTCTCTTCACCTTAAAGGTAGGATGGTGTGGACTATTTTGAGGGGTCGAGTTGTTGGGTTTGGGTTTTTTAAATGCTTTGATCGGTAGTGTGAGAGTCATGTATTAGCCGGAGAGCTTTGCTCTGTCAAGGTCCTTGCAACTTGTGTGTATAATTTCTTTTAAACAACCAAAAAATAACACACCTCTGTAAAAACCATTCACTAACCTGTTGAATGTTGTCTGAACAGTTGTTTAGCATGGGGGAAAGGAAAGCTGCCACGACTTATAAAGTGACAATTCACGGAATTCCAGGACCAGAGCCTTTCACAGTTTTTAATATAAGTGGGGGGACCACAGCTGCACAGCTTCTCCACCAGGTAAGTTGCCACTGAATTGCAGACTCTAATTGCAAGAATCCACATTAACAAATATCCTTTTGGACACACATCTCCCTGCATTTCTCACATGCATTTCATTCATCACAGAAAGGAGGCATTTTAGGAAAGCATTACTGCAGAATTAATTATATTGCAACCACAGAATATCATCAGTCACATTTTCCCAATCTTGGCATCAGAGAATGGGTTCATACTTTTAGAAGATATCCTCTCTCTGTGTGCTTGCAGATGAGAAAAGCAGCCTTCCTGAGTGATGGAGGCAGTGGGTTGCCCATACAACAAGGACAAACATTCCTGCGCAATTCTTCGAACTTGAGCACCGTAGGAATACAGAGTCAAAGTTAGAGGGCTAAGTTCATGAGCAGAAAAACCAGTTAACTCAACAGGGATTGTTGTTCTAGCAGTGGGAAAAGACTGTACTGCCCTGGGATTATGAATAAATTGTCTGGGCAGCCAAAGAGGACAGAAATAAGCTTAAATAGTACTGCCTTGTCTGGAATAGTTGAACTGCTTGACCGAGCTAAAAAGAACAGTACATTACCCTGGAGTAAAGTATCTGAATAATAAATAGCACATCAGAAATCTTGCCTGCACTATCAGCATAGTTATTGATTCTTAAAGCTTCCTTACTTATTCTCATTTACAACTACTAATAATGCAGTATTTATAACTAACATTCTAATTGCTGTGTGTTTACTGTGTCTGTCTTAGCTCTTGGCTACTACGAAAGGCACTGAGTCATGTGCTGCAGACTATTTTCTGATGGAGGAGAAAAGCTTTATATCTAAAGAAAAGAGTGAATGCAAAAAACCACCATTCCAGAGGGTGATTGGGCCTGAAGAAGGACTAGTGCAGCTTTTGAACAGTTGGTTCCCAGAAGAAGGATATGTTGGAAGGATTATCTTTAAAACCCGAGAGGAAGTAAGTCTGTTTTGGATAGATTGTTATTTACAAAAGTAGCTAAAAATAGCTGCTAGGACCAGAAAACAAAAGGGTGCAGTGTTTGGTTCACTGCTTGGTGAGTAATGTGAATGCTGTGTACATCATTTGAAAACAAACATAACTCTTGAGTGAGCACAACTAGATTTCATGCACCTGTGTACACCAGTTTGGCTTCACTCAGCACTAGTATCAGCTATGTGGTGCTTAGTCAACAGTTCAATGACACCAGACTACTGCTTTGTCCGATAGTTCTAATTTAATGCAAATCTAGAGTTTGATATTATAGGAAATTAATGAAAAGAAAGATAATATTTAATAACAAAGCATCACGGATAACGGCACTCTAGACTACAATTATCAGTCACGATGTCAGCAGTTTCTCTTCAGAAAAATTAGGAAGTATTTTAATATTAAAGAAGTCTAAAAACCTCAAAGGGTTATTAAATTAGCAACAGTGGCTTAAAATAATGAAATAGGTGATTTCTTCTAATTTAAAGCAGGAAGACAGAATGATTACTTCAGTTTAAATTGTAAGCAAAACATCCACAGCTTGAAAATTGGCTTATGAGAAAGAAACATCCTCTGGATGTCAGGAGGAAGTTCTTTACAGTGAGGGTGGTGAGGCACTGGAATGGGTTGCCCAGGGAGGTTGTGGCTGCTCCCTCCCTGGAGGTGTTTAAGGACCGGTTGAATGAGGCCTTGAGTGACCTGCTCTAGTGGGAGGTGTCCCTGCCTATGGCAGGGGGTTGGAACTAGATGAGCTTTGAGGTCCCTTCCAACCTTACCATTCTATCATTCTATGAAACAAAAAAGCAGGAGAAAGGCATTTACTGATCTCATTTTCAGAGGCACTTCCTTTGGTCAGCTCAGCATGATAATGTGTGTTTATGCACAGAAGTGACAGAGATCCTCTGGGATCCTTTCAAGTTAAAACAATATATTTTTAACTTAGTATTTTGATAGTTTGGGTTTTTTAATGTTTCAGTTTGACAAGTTATCATTGTATTACACAAATCTGTATTTTGTTTTCCTCTATTCCTAATATCTGAAGCAAAAATTAACTAAGTAGAAGTTTGCTTGTGGAAACAGTAGCCTAATTAATTAAAATGACTGCAACATTTACTTTGGAAGTATATATGACCACAAATGTGCCCCAGCCAAACCCCATTCTTTCTGAAAACATGGATTAAAGTATGTCAGTGCATGTGAAAACGATGCTGTAGTTTCGTCCCGTGATGCTGGTACCTCAAGGCATTATCTGCAGATCTCAGAGCTGGAAATGAAGCTGCAAATTTACATGGATAAAAACAAGGAGTGGGTGACTTGCAGGGTGTGATACAGTTTATGAATTCAGGCTTTGTTAGAAGGAGATGGAGAGACATGCACTGAGAGAAGGTGTTGGGAAGAATTCTATCTAAAATCTGCAGTAGCCACAGAGCGTGAAAAAGGACAGAGAAGCAGTAGTCTCCTTCTGGCTCCACAACAAAATGTTCACTCAGACTTCTTGCTGTCAATTCTTTTGGCTTTAGTGCACTGACAAGCAGAAAAAAGGACACTTTCCACCATCTCCCATCTTGTTGCCACCATTACATGACAAAACATAATTTTGAACATACATAAGGAAATAAAGGATTTAAGTGAATAATGTGGTACTATGCATGTCTCCATTCCTTGCCTACTCTGACAAGTATTTCAGAGAGTGATTTTGGAAACAGGTATTTTAGCAACAGTGGCCTGTCAAAACTTACATAGACTTGTGTTTAATGAAACGGAGCTGGGGCAACAGCACCATCTCCAGCTGCCATGTCATGAAAGCCTGTGACCACCAGCTATTACTTACCCCTTTGAAGCAAATCAATTTGGCTCTCCTTTATTTTGCTACAGAATTTAAACGAGAGAAATGCCCTTCGAGAAGTAAAGGAAGATGCAGCCATCAGCTCTGAGGATGACAGTTTCTTTGTTCAGGTACACGATGTCTCCCCAGAGCAACCACGCACTGTCATCAAAGCTCCCCGCTTCAGCACAGCTCAGGACGTCATTCAGCAGGTAAGCAGCTTGTTTCCATTCAGTAGCTCTGTAACATACAGGGTGGAGGCTGGTTTCACACAAGGTAAGGTGGGGTTTGTTCTCAGGACTAGCTGAAGAATCAGTTTAGTAACCTGCGTCTGAAGGAATGCCTTCTTTTTGTCTTTTCTTTTAAACAGACTCTTTGCAAAGCAAAATACTCCTACAGCATTTTGAGCAATCCAAACCCAAGTGATTATGTGCTCTTGGAAGAGGTGACGAAAGAACCAGCAAACAAAAAGTCCGTGACATCTAAACCATCTCAAAGGATTCTCTCTGATCAAGAGTGTGTGTTTCAGGCCCAAAGCAAGTGGAAGGGGGCAGGAAAATTTATTCTTAAATTGAAAGAACAGGTTCAGGTAAAAGGTTACATTCTTTGCAGCAAGTTTTATAGATGATGTACCATCAGCTTAATGGGAACCTACTTCCGATGGGAGACACAAACAACTGGCATGAGGGTGGGTGGAAAGAAGAGACTACAGCACCTCCCTTACATTTTTCTTTGCAAAACTGCATTAGTTACATCCAGCAACACAATTCCCTCACAGTCTCCAAGTCCTGTGACAACCATTCTCTTTAGTTACCAGCTTTTTGGCTGCGCATGATATGCTTCCCATCATAGCAAAACTGGACTATTCAAAGGGGCAGAATTTGAACACTTCTGGAATAAAGTCCCCTTTACTCCTGCCCCACGAAAAAGGTGTTCTGTTGGTTTATCTCAGGCTTTGAAAAATGGCAGGAATGAAGCAGGAGCCTGCTGGGAGGAGCTGTGTTCTCCCTTCCATCGGATGCCACTAATCCACAGGAGCTGTCGCGTCAAAGTTATTGTGTCATAAGCAGAGACAAAGGTTATACCAAATCTGCCAAATATATCTTTGGCAATGCCTGATTTTCAATTTATGTATTCAGAACAATCAGAAGAATATATGTTGGCTGTGAAAACACTGAAGTCGAGAAGGGAGACTGTTTAACAAAGAGCCTGTTAAACTGTTTCTATGATTTTTTATTATTGTTTCACAGGCAGCACGAGATGACAAAAGAAAAGGCATTTCCTTTGCCAGTGAACTCAAGAAGTTAACCAAGTCAAGTAAGCAGTACCGGGGATTCATATCACCACCTCTGCAGGTCCTGCCAGACAGTCCACAGAATAAGGATGAAAGGTCTGCCTGCAGTTTGACTTTCAGCGACCTTATGGAGTAACAGCCAGCACTGCCAACAGTACTGTCTATTCAGGTATGAGATACAGAGTCTAACCCTGAGCAAGCATTTCAAACATAATTTACAGAGTATTTTTTCCAAGTCAGAGTTGGTTAGACTGTGGTGCAGTACAAAGGACTGACAGAAAGAGCTACAAAAGCTGTATACATTGGTGTGCACGGGTGCAGCAGGATCGGCCCTGAGATACCAACGGAGAAGTTGTAGCTCATTGTAAATGAAATCTTTTTCAGTGTAATAAGCCCATCTCACATATGGCAAATACAGGTTTACATTTATCTTTCCACATACATCTAATTATTAAGGCATTACTTAGAATCATAGAATGGTAACGCTGGAAGGGACCTCAAGGATCATCTAGTTCCAACCCCCTGCCATAGGCAGGGACACCTCCCACTAGTACAGGTTACTCAAGGCCTAGTCCAATCTGGCCTTGAACACCTCCAGGGAGGGAGCATCCACAACCTCCCTGGGCAGCCTGTTCCAGTGCCTCACCACCCTCACTGGAAAGAACTTCCTCCTAACATCCAGTCTAAATCTTCCCTCTGCCAGTTTAAACCCATTGCCCCTAGTCCTGTCATTGCAAGACCTTGTAAATAGTCCCTCCCCAGCCTTCCTGTAGGTCCCCTTCAGATACTGGAAGGCCACTATAAGGTCTCCTCGAAGCCTTCTCCAGGCTGAAGAACCCCAACTCTCTCAGTCTGTCCTCATAGGAGAGCTGCTCCAGCCCTCTGATTATCTTCGTGGCCCTCCTCTGGACTTGGCATGCAGTGTCATACTACTGTTAAATTATTAAATTAACAGAGTTCAATTTACAGAATTCTTAATTTACAAAATATTTCTTAACTCTTACTTTACAAACTATTTCTTAATCATTTACAAAATATTTCAAATACGATTGGACAAATTCGATACTTATTTCTAGGCTACTATAAACCCCTTAATTATCAAAGCAAGAAAAGCAAAGTTAGTTATGTAAAGATCCCAGTTACATTCCCTCTACTGTATTTGTTTTTCAATTTGTTTTTTCAAACCTCGAATTGACATCACTGAATCCTTCTGCAGTGCCTTTGAAGGAACCTGCTGTGGACCAAAGTGGTCAGCAATTGTTTCTTGTGCTATAGATGCTTAATCCAGGCAATGCTGCTGGATGAACATCCAGAATCCGGAGATCCTAAGTGGGATGTTGTGTAGATTGGATGGAAAGATGCCTGTCAGCTACAGGAAGATTCTCCTCTTCCCATATCTTCACATCTACAGGTTCTTGATAGGTGGATGCAGAAGTTTTCTTTATGTTGTAAACCAACATGTGTTCACCCTCCCCTTTTTAAAGAAAAGATAATTTTAGCTAGCTGCCCTTACACAAACTGAAGGCAGAGTGGGTTTTTTATGTGTATTATATTAAAATAATGCACTTTTATCTGAAGATTTCTGTTAAACACTGTGTTAAGTGACTGTAAAGAGATTTAAATATACTGTAACTTCATTCTCATATCTCTTTAACTTTGGTGAGTATACACACAACACTCGGCTTATTTATGGTTGTTATTTACTTCAACAAAATAATGTACAATAGCTAAATACACCTAACTGCTAATGATACTTTGACATGGAACAACATAAATTCTCTTTTCCCAGACTTGTGTTTAAAGAATATTTATTAGCATGTTCCAAAGTACATGCCATTGTACAATGTATTTGTCATACACTGCTTTTTAGGAAATGCAGAATTTTTACCTCTCTCTGAATTTAGAAGAAAAAATAAGATTTTAACTTTTCTGGTTGTTTTTTGAGGTTTTTTTTTTGTTTTGTTTTGTTTTGGTTTTTTTGTTTGTTTGTTTTTCCAGCACAAGAGATTTAATGCCCTAAACTGACCAAACTCAAAACAATGCATTGAGATAGGTAATTAGCATTTCAAAATTCTGAATTCCAAATACGTTTTTCCAGAGTCAGGAAATGACTTTTTGTCTTTTAAACCCAGACAATGTCAAGAACTCTTATGCTATAACTCTTGACGTTTTTGTTTACATAGAAGCACTATTGGAATTTTTATGTTTGCTGAATTTGTCTTTTGATATTGAAGAAGTTAGTTGTGGTTGTTAGGGTTTTTTCTCCATGGAACTTAATAATGTGATTAGTTAAAACAATCCATACCAACTCAAAGGGAGTGCAAATGAAACAATTACTGATATAAGTTATTCCTTTGGTTTCCCACAGGAAGTGTACCTGTGGTGAATAAACTGCTCTGCATGTGCTCTGTCTCCCCAGAGCCATCCCTAAACAAAGCGTTTCAGTACCTGGTGTGACTAAATCAAGAACTCCATTAATACAGAGCATTCAAACACTCACTCAACTTACTCCCCATCAGCTTTTGCACTCAAGTACAAAACACTGCCAATCCAAAGATAGAAGGTGCACCATGCAAAGGACACGAGGCTTATTTTTGATAGGGCAGGAACAAAAGTAAACAAAAGTTACAGGCAATAGTCTTATGACAACCAATAATTAGAAAATTTTAAAAGGCAAAGTCATTAGCTGGCTTATAAACAAGCAGGCAGAATCTGCAGTCACCAAAAGCTATGAAAGCATTTACTGTATTCAACAGGAAATTCCTATGTAGCCATTACCAAAGCGAAGAAGTGCCCCCTTGAGGTCATTTCCAGCTCTTGGGAAAAGTAACCACAGACACAGCAAAAGTGAACTTCCCTGTGGTATAGTCTCCTAGAGACCAATACTCTTGCCACTGCTTATCTTCAGCGTTGATGCAGCAAAGCAGCCATTTGCAGTTCAGCAATACAACCCAACCACCTCCTAGCTCAGTCTCTTCATGCATGAGTTCCAAGTGCACAGAGCTGGCCCCGGTAGGAATGAATTATGTGCTTTCCCTACCCTGTTCCTGTGGCACATGCATAACGCAGGACTGATACTGACTCAAATGCTCCAAGTGACAGCTTACCATTGTTTTGTAGGCATAGTGTGCTTTGAAATACTTTGGAGTTACTAGGAAATAAGAATCAACCTACTGCACAATTCAACTAAAGCAACTTTTTTTTTTTTTTTTAATGTTAGTTTCTGGCTGTTATTTTAACAAAACAGCAGTTTCACATCACTAGGAGTTTGTGTGTGTGCTGTGTGTGTTTGTATGGCATTTTAGAAACAATACTTTCCTGTAGAGTTTGGACTTACCTGTTTGGCTTCTTCCTTTTTTTTTTCAATATTCAGCAGCACTGAAGATAAAATTCTTGGCATCACCCTTAGTATCACAGTAGTCTGGAATGCACACTTGCTAATTGATTAGATTCAACACAGAATATTCTTACACCCATGTCTTCAGCCATTAATGGCTCTTCTGTCACACAAATTTAAAAAGCCTTTGGGAAATCAAGGGAGAACAGTAGCCTTGTCACATTGTGTGATCCAAGTCTAGCACAAGCCTGAAGTTCTGTAGCAACTTAGAAACAGTAGTTTTGTACTATTTAATACACCAATTTTGAAGCTTTGGGAATAATACAAGTATGGATCTTCTTCAGCAATCAGTCTAAAGCTGCTTTTGCTAATGTTTGTCCTGGTGAAAAAGAACAGCAAAATATGTGGCTTTCTATCAAAACCCTCCAATTTTATAGGCATGTAGATAACTGAAATCATCTAAGGCTAATGACACTATTCCAGTATTTTCATTGATGCACACATGTCACTTAGTTTTAAATTGAGGTATTGGAACACACCCAAGTAAATTTTTGGTAGTACATTTTGTTGGGTTTTTGGGGTAAAGGTGGCAAGGAATACAGTATCCTTCCCCTTCCAACCTGCATTGGTTCCAAGTGTCCTAATAATGAAAGTAAACACCACTCACAGCATTAAAGTTTACTTCAGGTTTGTTAACTTTTGTGAAAGCCCAGTTAAACAGATTTCACATGCTGAGCTATTGTTCTAATAGGAAAGCTTATTGTACTTAGACCCAGGTTTTATTTTTGCAGGAATACCCGTCCACACGTTCCTATGCCAAGACAGACAAAGTAACTTGCTCCCTTTCTATGCTTTTGGCTGGATGTGGACATCAATTAGGAAAATACATTCATTTTAACACTATAAACTATTTACAGGAAGCAGCTTCCAGGACAAAGTTTGAAGGAAAGGAATGTAAATCACCAACACCTACCACAAACAGGCAGTCTCTGAGTAGTAGCAGGCCTCATGCTGAACAGTTTACACGTCGTGTTGCACCCTGTTGCCTACAGAAGTGTTTTATTCTATGCTGTTTAAAAACCACTGTTACCTTTTCCTTGTGTAACATGTGCTGCTTGCAGTGGTGTGACTGTATGGGACAAAAGCTGGGCAGGCACAGATCCTGGCCCCACTGCAGCACTGCTTTAGTTCACAGGAAATGAGGCATGCCAGGAGTTACCTCCTACTGCCTGAAAGTTTCCTGTTCCTCTTACTGAGGAGTTTAGCAGTTAGAAGAATAAAAAATAGTATGTCAGTTTTAATTTTAAAACCTAGTCAACAGTACTTTTATTGCTACAAACATTAAGAAGATGAAGTATCTGAATAGCCATCTTTAGAAACCTTCTCCTAGAAACCATGTGCTTTCAAGAATTAAAGTCTTTAACATGGAAATACCTAAATAATCAAAGAATGCATTCTCCTACATTCATAGTTTGCCATTGAAAAAGAAGAACTTGTTGGTAGCTTTACATTTCAGTGGAAGGTTGAGTCTGCAGCTTCTGAAACAGAACTGTCTGTTCTGCTCTAGCTCTCCCAATGCTTCAATTAACATTTGGCTTTGAATCACTGGCTGTTACTATTCCACTATAAAACTCAGTTTACTTTTAGGGTATCCCACTACATGTAACAATAGTGGTGTTTTTTCTTCCTGTCTGTGATACATATTTTGTAACTTCAATAGTGCTAGACATTTGGCAGCGTTAGCAAATTAAACACAAAAATTAGTTAGAAGAGATTTTGCTCCAATACATGTATAGGGTATTTCAGAATTACTTAGTTGTACAGTTTTCTTCCTCTGCCTCTTAAAACATGTCCAAGTATTCTGACAATGCAACATCACTATGTGCCAGTCTTTATATTGTTTGGAAACTATGTAAAATGAGCAATTTTAAAACTGACTTTTCCACCTGGACTATTTTATCTCTGCTGACTTGAATTTGTATTTGTATATATTGTAAAAAAAAAAAAAAAACAAAAACCAAAAACCCAAAAAAAAACCCAAAAGAAAAATAAATGGTTTAAGATGTTGACTCCTTTGCTTTTGGCTTCCTGAAATCACAAAATACTGGCAAATGCCTCCCCCCCCCCCCCCCCCCCCC
>WBNM01025102.1:46764-109584 GCA_013399055.1 Ramphastos sulfuratus
CATCCCCCCTTGGAATTTTTCAGAATTCAAATCACATCCATATTTGCAAACATGTAACAAATGAAAAGGACTACTCAAAAGCTATGGGAGCAGCAACCTAAACAGAAACACACATATTACTGTCAGTGTTATGTAGGCAGTTTTGTAACCTACATAGTAAAATAGGTATTTTCTAATCCACTAATAGATAGATGTCGACAAAAAATCAGGATAACTAACTAAATACTCTCAAGAAAAATGAATGTTTTCTGATTATTGTAAGGTTAAGCAAGCTAAACAAAAGTTTTGCAAAATTTACACCTATCATTGTAACACAACAAAACTAATTAGCCACCAGTCAGGGACATTACCCCACCACGCTCCCCTTTAGAATGGAATTCACATTAAGTCAGTAGTCAGTTTTAAGTTATTTCATATATTATACTTACTGCCTGCAAAGCCAACATGCAGCTGAATATAGATTCTAAAACAAGCAGGTAATACCTAATGTTTGAAGAATAGGGAGAAAATTACTTCCAAGCTAAAAAGCAAAACAAACCAAAATTCTTACCCTGAATTTGTCCAGTATTCTTTACAGTGGTGGTTTATTGAAGGCATTGTCTTAAAGCATTCAATCATGATGACAGTTCAGAACTGGAATTCAGTAATTAGAATTTACCAAGATTCATCAGAGGGAAGAAAAAAAACCCACCAAATGCAAAATCATTTCAAGATGAGGTAAATGGCTAGGAGATGTCAGCAGAAAACCAATAAAAACACAACACATACCCCAAATCTGTAGGCATCTTAACCATCAGTCAGTATTATGTCAACAGTTCCAAAATATTTATTTGTTTGTGAACACAACTGAGTTCGTATGTCTGTATGTTCTGTTACAAAAAACAGAAAATGTATAAACAAAAGCACTATAATACATTGTTGCAGACACTTTCAAAGTTACTTTGGCTTGTATCTTCTTAAATTACCAATGTGACTGTTCCTTGTGTTGAGCTCTGAGAACGGAGACTGGATTGTTAAGTGGCAATGCATTGTAACTGTCTGAAAAAATGCTGTTATGTTTTTGTGTGTTTCTACATTCAGACAAAAGTCTACTTGAGTTCCTTTAATGATAAGTGGAAATTTCTTTCAGCCCACCTTTGTCCATATTTAAGAAGCCAGATGACCATGACTGATAAAGATATATTTATGATAGGGATGTTTCCTTCAAGTGTTTAGCAAAATCCAAGGGCATGTGAACAACTGTTGCACTGATGTGGTGTTGAAGCTGTTTGTTTAGCTCTTCATCTATAAATGAATCCATTTGTGAGAATGTATCCTGAAAATTACAAAAATATTAGTTGCATTACTAAACCAGCTCAGTATGTGGTTTCCATTCGTAGCTCAAAGTAGCAGTCCTGTTTCTCTCCCATGCTCCCTCATCATCTACACTAGACCTATGGACCTGGCAGCTCACCTGGTATCTGGCTTGCCAGTTTCACTTGACTACCAGCAACGTGATGTGTCAGGCTCATGGATTTTTTTGTTTTGTTGTAAACTGAGCTTTAGAAGATTATCTACTACACATAGCCACAGCTTCCAGCTTCAGTGGTGCTTATACACTCTTTCCTGTTTAACACACCTTATTAAAATAAACCAAGCATCTCTGACCAAAAGGCCAGCAAAAGCAGTAATGGTTGTGCCCTGACCCTGCCTCAGGAGATCCAGTTTGTCTGCAGCCAGGTCTGGAGTCCTCCACTCTTTCCTGGTGCTCAGATAAGGAAGGTCATGTATATGACTTACACCCATCTCTGAAAGTCTTAACACTGCCGAAGTCAAGTATATACTATGCACTCAGTTATGTCCATTATAACCACTTATGGACAGTTTGTACTCTCTTTTATCTTACTCTTTCTTTGTTTTGGCTGCCTTAAAGAGTTTGTGCATTTCCTTATTTAAGCACTAAACAAATGCCTCTCCTATCTGCTGTTTCCAGCCTTGTTCTGTCAGAGCTGCCTGTCTAACACCCTAGCAGGACAAACACATCAAGAAGCCACTGTAAAAGGACAGAATAATGAAATACAAATGCATTTTCAGAAGATGCTTCTATACAATGGGAAAAAAAATATGCTTATTGCTGAGTTACAAATTGGAGGCACTAACAAAGTTGACAGGTTATAATGTTTTCATTAGAAGAAAGAAAACTAACTGTAATTTTCTGAAGGACACACCACTCACTGGATGTTTAATGGAGATTCACATCTAAAGCACATCCAGTGGCAAGGATCTAAAAGTATTCAACCATTTCTCTTTGTGTATTACATCTTGGTTCCCTTCAAATGTATACTTTAAAGCTATGAAGTGACACCAATGAGGATCAGTATCCTTCTACACAGTGAATCAAAGGCTCTGCAAATTCATCTGTCTTGCCAACTGCCCACACTGGGGAAAAAGAGACAATTTTTATTACTGCTTTTTGAACAATTATTAGTTAATCATTACAGAGGAGGGAAAAGAAATCTGCACTGAACTACTGCAAAGTGCAAAAGGTAAGTAAAGTAAGAGCTATCGCATTCACTTTGCTGTATTAACTGATGCTATGGAAGGTGGAAGCTTTGCTTCCTTCATTATAGTCATTGCTGTCTTCTGCCAGTTAAAGTACCTGACACAGAAAGTACAGAAACCAGAAGGCCAAGTGTGCTAATGCATAGTGAGCCAGCAGATACAGGTTATACTGCTGTATCATGTGGTTAAACAAGGATGCAGAGAAATGAAATGGTACCTTTCTTCTGGGTGTTACTGATGCAACAGGAGGATTAAAGGCCATTCCCCTCATACTGTATTCTTCAAACAGTTCTGTAGCATGCCTATAGCAAAAACCACAGTGAAAGAAAAATGGCATTAGATCCACACTTCAAATAACGTATCACCAAAGCCAGAGCAGCTTCTCACACATACAGGCCATTCACACCCTCCACCATGCTTTGAGAGAACTCCTCATTGTAATGAGCATCAGCTAGAAAAGACCAGATGTCATCAGCTGGAAAACAATGCAAATAATGGCAAGCAAAATGTGTCTAAAGACTCAACTGGAGGGCAGAAAAAGAAATGGGAGACAAATGTTCTGTTGGCTGGCTTGCCCAGATCATAGATCCAAGTTTGCCCAGTACATAGTTGAAAAAGTAAAAACAAAACAACTTCCTAACAAGCAAAAAAACCCAACCATCCTGTTACCTAGCTGATACAGTCTGCTAGGATTTCAGACATTTCCTTACCAAAGGGTTTTAAGTAGCCATGGGAGAACAGAGAAGACACATGGGAAAGAACTGGTTAAATGACAGGAAATGGGTTTTGCAATGACAGGAAAAGAAAACGGATTTGCACAAAGTCTGTGCCAGGACCTGTGTTGTTGTGGAGAGTACCAAGCTACATGCATTAGTGAGAATGAGCTGCCCAGAAAGAACTGCAGAGAAGATGGTCAGTAAAACAGCAAATGAAATTTAGTGTGGATGTAAAAACAGAGAAAAGCAATTTCAGCTTCAGCTAAAAACTGATCTGACCACTGTCATTTAAGGAAAAAAACAACCTCTGACAGGTACTTTCATGGGATTGTAACTTGAATGAGGTTGAATGAAACAGAGGACAGAACACAAGGTAGTTACATCAGTGTATAAATCCACAGATAAACCTGCATCTCAAATACTGCACCCGAGTCTCCAGTTTCCTCATCACAAAATACCTGAATAGGAGAAAGTTCAGGAAGAAGCAATAAAAATGGCACCAAGAAGAAGGCAGGTCTTAATGTAACAAGCCGTGGACTCACTGAACCCTTACCAAACAATGCCGTATTTGAAAAATGTGTGCTTAGGTTGAAAGAGCACAGAACAATTTTGACAATAATGCCATTAAGAACTCCATACGAAACTGAAAATGGTACCAGGCTGAGGAAAGCCAATAGGCTGAAACCAGCAGGAGGCTAGGACATTGCTCAGAACACACACCTGCTTCCAGCCACCGCCAAAGGCAGGATGCTGAATTAGATCCTTAGTCTGAACCAGGATGGCTGTTACTATGCTTTAACATACTATGGGCCTTGCACTACAGCTTGATTTCTGGTTTATACTGGGAAGCTGTGGTTCAGTGACCTTTATACATATTCAGACTGGTACTAAGGAAATGCAGATTATTTTGTTCCTGTGGGAAGAAAGAACACTCCACTTGGAGATTTTTACCCTTGTCACAGCCTGGCAACAAGCCCCAAAAGATTAAAACCCCCAAAAAATAGAGGCAGTGAACATGCTGTCCTGGCAGAAGAACAAAGAAAGTGACTTTGAAGAATATAATTTTTAAATTTTTGGATAATTATTTTTAGGGATTCCTTTAATAAAGTATGGGCACCATTATTTTAGAGCACTATTTGTAAAAACAGAACTCTGATAATTAACTCACCTTTGGCTCAAATCAAGTGAAAGTGCTCCTGAGCCTTCAGTTGGAGCTCCAGCAATGAGGTGGGCTGCAAATTTCTGCACTATCGGATGATAGTGTCTCTGAAAGAAAGGAAGAAAGGTAGCAGTTGACTGAGGAAAAAGAGGTAACATTTTTCTATGGATTCTCTCATTTATTCCCATTTTAGTAAGATGGAAAGTTCTGCTTTTGTTTTAGATAGAGCAACTGAGCATCCCAAAATCAGTTTGTTTCTGGGGTTAAGTGAATGAGAACACCCATTCATAGATTTATTCACTAGTATTTCCATGCTGTAAGCTTAACTCCCCAATTACTCTAGCTCCTAGATGGCAAGAACAAAAGCAAAGGAAGCCCTCTCCAAGCCCCAAACTATGAGGCCTGGCTACAATGACAGATCAAGGTGTCAGTTGCTCCCCAGAGGAGGGCTGGACTGCAAGAGAAATTAACAGAAGGCCCCCAAAGGAGTCAACCTGCAGCAAGATCCAGTGTGGTACTATCATAGGGGATGTGTAACATCCACTGTGGAACTCAAATTCTTCCCTATACCACTGTGCTGCTCTTCCTCTTCATATGCATGAGCTCATGTAGAATCACAGAATGGTAGGCCAGATTATATTGGTAAGACTGAAGAGCTCTGTTCTCTATTTGTAAAGTATGTAAATATTTAGCAGCTGTTTAATGCTGACTTTTATTTCCCAAAACACTCAGCTCCTCACTAACCTGCAGTAAGTGCAATTCCCACAAAGCTGTGTTCTGAGCATTGCAATGCTCTGGTTCATCTAGCTCTGGGAGATAAACTCCACTGCCTTGAGATTCGTTGTCTAGTAAGAGGTCCATCCTTGGGAATGTCTACAACACACACACAAAAAAAAAAGAAAAATTACTGAGTTCCTTATATCACACATCTAATTATAACATAGTTAAGTTCAGGATTCCTTCATGTTATTCAGTCTCAATAGCACTTAAGGATACTCTGTTTTCATTGTTCGTCAGATGCTTCAAAGTATTTTGCACAAAATCAGTTTCTCATAAAAGTCAATAACCTTTAACTAGTGAGCTAAAATTCCAAGAAGTAAAACTTACTTGCATTAACACCCTGTTTGTTGCCAGAATCCCAACACTGGAGTTTGGAAGTACATGAAGAGCAAGTGTGGAAAGCCGCTTTAGGAAAGCAAGAGCTCGCTGCTGGGAAACTTGTTTTCTCCGCTTGGCAAACATGACGTCCAGGCATTGGAGCACAATCCCTATATCATCATTGGTACGACCTCAAAAGCAGAATTTCAGACAGAGAAAATAAACCACAATGATGAACATACAGCCACATACTTTGCTATTGACTGTACACTGGAACATGAGAAATGGTGTGAAAACAAATAGGTTCAAACACAGCATTGATGTGATACAGACACAAGCCTCCATCCCTTTCTGGTAAAAACCAGCTTTGAAAAGGAAAAATCTATCAGTTTATGTGGGGCTTTCTAAGAATTTTTTATTAATTTATTATTATTAATTCCATCAAAAATACCAAAACATTAGAAGCAGTTATTGTTTTATTACTAAGTGCATTCACTATGTATCTCTTATCATTTCTTAAATGGTGCAAAGATCGAGTCTTTTACCAATTGCAGAATGTTTTTTCTCAATCCTCCTTAGTGACAAACATTTATGAAGTTAATTAAAATTAACTTCAAACTTCTTTTTTAGTAACTATTCACCTTCTCAGAATTATTAGAAAATTTAGATTAGAAAATCAGAATGCCAGTTATAAAAATCAGAAATGTAAACCAGATTTTAGAAAACACAATTTAAATCAACATAATTTTAAAAAACTTTATTAGAAAAAAACAGAGATTTTTACATTGCTATTGAAAGAAACGATTATAAGGAAGTCAAAAACTTCAACTGAGGGCAGGAAAAGTGCTTATCAAAGATCACATACTTGACATACCCTAATGAAATGACATGACTAGAACCTGTTACCATGTACTACCTCTAATATTTGCATTGCAGCAGTGCAACGTGTCACTTGAGGAAAATGGAGTTTAAAACAGACAATAATCTTTTCAGAAGTTAGATATCTTAAAACAATTGTACTTCATTAACACTACATTAAGACTATGATACCAAATAAGCAGAATAAACATTATCTAGGTGGGCACCTAGTAAGTAAGTAAGAATCTGGAGTTACCTGCATGGAGGCTGAACAGCGTCCTGTAAAGATGTGTGTAGAATTTCATCGGGTCAATGTTAAGAACATCACCTATTAACACAGTCCCAAATGAGTATGTTTACTTCACTAATTTATCAGACAATATTAAATAAAGTTTTGTTTTTAAAGATCTCTTACCTTGACCAGAGAGTATATAAAAGGCACTGAGAATACAATGAAGACTCTCACGATAGCTTAAACCCTAAGAATACAAACATCATCAAGTACCCAAAGTAACACAATTTTAAGAAAATTATAATCAAAGTAAGCTCAACTTACCCCAGATGCAATAAGAGAATGAAGGACAATCAACAGGTCATCAAAAAACTCCACATTTATGAGATGAGCAAACCTTGAATCAGACAGATTTTTATTTTTAAGATACAGGCATTATCTGCAAACTTGATTCAAAGTACTTTGAGTTGCCAAAAGCAGAGTTAAATCAAATGCTGAACATCTATTATCTTCATGGATATGCATGATTCACCACACAACTGCTAATTACAGTTTCACTATAGTACTAGAGACATGCTCGTGGTCTTTAGGAAGTAATGAGACAAAATAAGGGAATCAGATCACACCCTGCTGGGTGTGCATCACATTAACTCTGTCATGGGAAACTTCATATTCCATTGAAATGTTTTGAGATGTAGGTGAAAACTTCAGAAGATAAATAGTAGAATTTCAACATATTTTTCAGGGACAGATCTCTCACAGAGAGAGATTTGTCTTCTCTCGCAGCATGCAAATCCCTTTCAAAGTCAAAATTCCCTTTAGTGCTTTATGTCTTTTCTAGCACACACAAAAGAAAGTGGACTCAGTTCTTACTTTGCAAGACCCTCAAGCACAGCTGGCAGAAGTGGAGACTTCTGAGCTTTCTTCAAGATTCTGAAGTATGTCACAAATACAATATTCAAGGTCTCTGTGTGCTGAAGGAAAGAATAAAAAAAATACTTAATCACGGAAAACAGATTATGCTACTTTAACTCAATTTTAAAATGTTTCTCCTTGTACAAGCCTGCACTCAGGCCTACCAAACCATTCCTAGCATCTGCATTCTTACGCTGAAAAGTTCAAGTCTTCCTCTCCTGCTTTCTACTCTGTTCCCTCACACTCACCTAGCTAAATAGCCTCTTTTCCCCTGCAGTCATGCTAGGCACACTCCATCCTTGCCTAGAGGCCACTTTGAGAGACTGGTAACAGTGATTATACAATGTCATATGGAACAGGATGTAGGTGAATGGATTAAAATATATTTTGTGCAGAGAACAGAAGGAAATAGGAAAGGTCAAGGTGGCCTTTTATACGTAAACTAAACCCTTTTCTGGGTTTACTAAAATTTTGACCTCTGGCACTGGCAAAATGTTTGTAAGCTGCCAACAACATGCCGAAGTGTGGAATGCTGGCAGGTTGGGATGGAGAGGAAATACTTGGTTACAACAGTGTTAGGGCCTGCTACTTTGTAAAACTAGGAGAATAATTTCTAAATTACTTACCAGCTTTAGTTTTTTTTCTTTACTTTCTGACGCTTCTGCTTCTAAGAGTTCTCGTTCCAGTTTCTCTTCCGCTTTCTTCCACTGAAAATATACAGCAGATTGAATGTTTCCAACCAGCCTAGATATCCAGGTTCCAAAGATACTCAGAGAACAAATCTTCCACACGTGGTGAGTTGCTTAAGTCAACCTGTGATGCTACAGCAATTGATCAGAGGCATTATCAACACCAGGAGGAGGAAAAATGAGAAGACAAATAAATTACCTGCAGAACCTCATAAACATTCAACTATAACGCAAAGACTAATCACTGATGTTGAGTGTTAACAAGGGCAAGAGATGTGCAGTCGTTGCTAGAACAAATGCTATGTAAAGTCACTAAAGCAGAGCATGAGAAAGCACACTCATACCTTCCTTTGCATTCTTGAAAGATTTTTTCTTTTCTCTTTGTAAGTCATGAACTTTTTCTTTGGTGCAATGTCTTCGGAATCTTTTTGCAATTCTACTTCCTTAATTCTCAAGTGAAGAAATACTTTTAACACCTATGTAAAATAAAATAAACATAATGAAAGGTGATCCACAACAGAGGGATAGCAAAAAATCCTGAATTTTATGCCAGCTAGTGGGCTTTGCTGCTCAGAGGTTCTTCTGTTTACTCCCCTCCTGTTCCTTAATACCCATACCTCTCATCTCTGCTCCCACTTCCTTACCTTGCACCATTCATTTCTATCCATTCCTCCATTTGCCTCTCTCACTTAAAAGTCTTCCTGCCTGACTTAACCAATGTGTTGGTTGGGATCTGATCTCCTCGTCCCAGTCTCCTTATCTCTAAAATTTTGACTGAGCTCACTCTGAAGCTGCCTGCCTTTGATAGAGTGAGGAAATTCTGCTTGTCTGTAGCCAGCAGCTGTGCTACACTTTTACTTTAAAATTTCTTATAAACCACTGACAGAAGGAAATAGTGTAGTACAACAGAAAGACTCTTACCTCAGGTCTGACATCATAATTTCTACCTCTCACAAGGCCAGAAATGACCTTAACTACACCAAGCGAAGCATAGCCCAACTTGTCCTGTTTAAAGAGCTTCTTAACTGCCTCACAGCACAGTTCAGAAATCTGAAAAGTGAATTCAAACAAATTCTTCTGTACAGCCAAGTCTACAGCAAGAGCTAATGACAATAATCATTTAATTACAAAGTGGACATAGTCTGTAAAATAGCGAATGATACAGGCACAGGATCTGGATATTGTGGAATAATGCTCAGAAATACATTATTTTTCGTGCAAAAAAAAAAACCAAAACCCTCCCTAATTAGACAATCATTTACCTTTTTTGATGCATCATTCATGAGTGGAACAATGAGAACAATAATGTTATTGTGGAAGTTAAAGTGGGGTAGGGCCACAAGCAGCTCACACAGACACTTCACTGCTATCTCTGCTAGACCTTTATATGCTTTTAATGAGATGACATTGCTTTTCTTCAACTTCCTTTGTTTCCAATCTGCACAAAATAAAATTTTTAGTGATTAGTGTTCAGAATTTAGAGGAGCTTCTAAACATTTACATATTTAGTTATTACAAGCATACTCCTGCATACTTCATGCAAGCACTATTTTGAAGACAGCAGGTGGAATACAGAGCAGGTAAAATATGATGCCAGAAACAATTTTGCATTTACTACCAAAATATGGGAAGTGCTGACTGTACCTTTAATTGTTTGTTCCAGGTTTTCCAAGTAAAATTTATACTGACTCACAAGGCCTTCTTCAAATTCTCTCAGTTTCTGAGTTTCTTTTTTAACCTGTAAGCATAATACAAATGAAATTTTATTTAGAGAGATAAATACTGAAATTAGTCAATGGTGGGGAAAAAAGAGTTTTAAAACAAGTATAAGACATCTAAGTAGGGTTTTTCTGCTAATCAGATATTCCTAGAAAAATATGGTAGAACATATTTATATATACTTCTATGCATGTTCTTGTGCTCAGAGGGCCTTTTTCAACCAGGCCTACTTCATTTATAAAGAATGAAGTGAAATTTTCAACCAGATGTTATTTTAAAGCCACAATTCTAAACTGTACTACCTATATTCAAGAAACTTTCTAAAGACTTGCTTAAAAACAAGCTCCAGAAAACAAGTTACTCTGCACTTATTCAGCAAATTATTGGACACATCTCAAAGGAATCTCTGCCAGTTAGCTGACAATGTTACATAATTTACTTTAGTTCACCACCTTATTCAAAGGTTTATGATGAAAGTCATCCAGGTTTGATATACTACTTTCAAATACTACTTTTTTACTTCCATTACCACCACCATGTCACTTACTTATAGAAAGAAATACAAAACAATTAAAGATTCAAAACAAAGACCTCTGCCTCTGAAAGTGTCACAGTTTCAGAATTTGCACAAATACTTTGGTATTTGTCACCCTTTGCTCGAAACTACGAATTAGTATTCAATTAATCAGTGTCTGTATTTAGTGTAACTTAAAAAAATCTGAACTCCTCATAGTACTGTATCAGGACATTTGTTTCCTCACCTTGGTAGCCTTTTCTGCTTCAGTCAGAGGCCGGATTTTGTAAGAAGGCACAATATCTTTGAATACCTCCATCAAAGAAACCATGACCAGCTTCCGAACGATGACGGCCACATTAGGGTCCTGTTCCATTAACATGGCACGTAGCTCCTTCAACTTTTTGATCTGATTAATTAAAGAAGTGGACAAAATCAGCTGAAAACCAGTCACAAACCAATGTACAAGCACAAGGTACATTTTGGCAAAAGTTTCCCACAAAAATGTGCCTCATTTTTAAATACTAGAGGGAGACTCTAGGAGCTACTCAGACTCTAATTAGCACTGCATGAAGAGCCAAGAAATGCTAGCTATCACAACAAAACCTGCATCTTGCAAATGTTCAAACTGACTTGCTATTACAAACTTGCCCAGAATTCTAGAATTACTAACATATCCTGAAACATTGAGAACTGTCAGATAGAAGCCTCAAATCACATCTGAAGTAAGGGTCATGCTTAAGGAACAAGGTAGTTTGGACATGTTTGGACAGTATTATTGCTAAACCCACAAGTATTCAGAGGAATACTTCACCTGATTCAATTCCTCTGTATCAAGCTATGGCAGAAGTTTCACTGCTTGCCACCCCCTGCAAAGTGATACAACACTGACCTTTTTCCTTGTTCTACCCATGTATTTTTCTGCTTTTGCTATTGTTTGGTCATTTCAGAGCTCTATTTATTAACTTCCTGCACAACACAGGCACACTTACATTAAGTAAATGCTACCTACATTGTTGTCTGGCTCAGAGAGAATGGTGGATGCTAAGGCAGCAATGTGCATCTTCCTTTCCTGCAGTTTTTGTCTTCGTTGAGCAGCCATTTCCTCAGGAGTGAGAACAGGCAAGGGTTCTTCATTGAAGTCTAGCATGAAGTGTGAGAGTCAGTAAAGAAGGTCACTAAGGAAGCAGCTTAACAAATACCATATTGCAAAGCACCAGTCTAGACACTGCAGTACCACGGTAACTTCACCTAAGAGTTATCCCATGCAATTCCACAGTAAAAGAAGCTTTAAGAATGACCTTGTTAGAACTTAGATCAGCTCAGGGATTGTTCCACTCTAAAATCTCATGCTTGCAAGAATAAACGGACCAAATGGTTTTGTATCTGCAAATGGTATTCCCTAAGTACAGTGGGAACATACAAACTCAACATATGACTCCAACTGTGCCAAGAAAGTGCAATGCTCTGCAATTTGCAGCAGATTATTCACAACCTGCCTTTTCTTTAAAAAAAAACCTCCACTCTGTTAAAGTTGTGGTTTCTGAATATTATTTTTCCAGAAGTGTATCTTTCCTCAACTTCAGATTATATTTAGAGAATAATACTCCAGAAATGGTAGTGTAACAACTGCAACTGTTACTCTTAACTGGACAGCAAGCTGCAAATCAAAATCTGAATTGCCTGATGTTCTGGTGTCTTCAGTAAAAAATTTCCAAGACAGACACTCAAAAGTCTACACAGTTCTGTCCTGAACTGCATTTCAAAATTACTTCAGAGTAATCAAATCAGACCGCAGCACATATTCTTTAACTAAGACCAAGATATCCCTTCTCATTAGCAAAAACAAAACAACTGACATAAAGAACTTCATGCAACATCAGCCCCACACGAAAATCAAAATAATTTTAAAGAGAGATTCTGAAGCCAGTTGTTCCTCAGGTGCTAGGATCCTAACAGTTAAGAAAGCAAGCTAACAGGTTGCTAACAGGCTAATCACTGTGACGCTTTGGGGGCAACATAGTAATGAACATATTAAAAAAAACCACTCTAAACAAAATACACTTAAATTAGAAACTTCCTTAGCAAATTACTCTTGAGATATGACAGTGATTTGGAAGAACAATCAAACAATGAGAAATTGATAAAAAGCAAATGTGATGTTTTATTACCTTCAGCTTCCTCCATTTCTTCTGTATCCTCTTCTTCATCCTGTGCAGTGTTGAGAGCTGAAAAAATAAGAGTGTCTAGTGTCAAGCACGTAATAAACACTGTGAAATTCAGATTAACTATACACATCCTGGCTACTATACTGATTTCAGAATCTGTGTCTCACCTGGCTTTTCCATTGTCTGGGGAATAATGCCACTCTTGTCTTTGATAGGGAGCAGATGGATGAGTTCTTTTTCTGGCTCGGTCCGCATGTGTCTTGGTACCTTCTCATATTTCTCAATAACACTTTCATGTTTTCGTTTTTTGACATGAACAGGTTCACTGAAAAATACCAGACAAACTAAATGAATTAGCCATCTAATTACACAAGAACCATGCACAACAGTAGACTAGCTGGATTACGTGTTCACACCTAGAAAGACAAATAACGGTTGGTGTTATTGAGCAAAATGTTTGAGTGTGTTCACCACTGACAGTACCAGTTATCACACAGTCAAACATGTTACAGCCTTTGAAATAAGCTTCTTTGATTTCAGGACAATACAGTATGTCTAAACTCCTTTTCATAAGAAACTAATTGTGAAATGAGCAAAGACAAAACAAGATTTAGTTTAGTTGGCAAGTCAGACAACTTTATACATTTTGAAATGTTAGTATCTGAGTGTAACATATAACACATTCATGCAAAATCCTTGCAGTGATTTTGAATTTACAGAAAAAAAATAATGGTGTAACTATTTATAATACAGGCACACTACGAAGTGTGTTACCTGTTTATCTTGTCAAAAACTAAAACCCACAGATGAAGAATCACACAGTTAAAGCCACATGGTCTGTGGGAAAAAAAAACAGCCTTTGAAATAACCTCCCCTGGAAAGTGCTGAAGTCTCCAACTTCAGACATTTTTAAGATTCAGCTGGATAGGATAGTGGGCCATATTGTCTAGATTGTGCTTTTGTCAAGGAAGGTTGGACCAGATGATCCTTGAGGTCTCTTCCAATCTGGTATTCTATGATTCCTGAAAACAATAAAAAATGCTTTTTGCTCATTTCAACATTTAGTCTGAAATAACTGCTCTGGAACTAAAGAAAACTGAAGTTTACAGGGAAAATTAAAACTACCCTAGAGCAGCTAGGCATACGATCTTTCACATTCATCCAAAAATGCAAGTTAAGATTTTCAAACAATTGTATAAGCATCCCCCTCTGTAGAAGAGTACTTGTAAAGACACAATTTTACAACTAGAAGCACTAACTTTTTATGTATTTCAGTGTGAACTCTACCTAATACCTTGCTTCAGAAAACTGGTAACTCATTTTTGTATGACTGTTGGTGTTCTATGTATTTACAGAAATAGCTTCCAGAATATTTATATATTTTTAACAGCAATTTACAATGCAATATAGAAGTACAGTGAAGTCCAGAGAACATCTTGAATGCTCTGTATAGAAAAAAGGCTGTTTACAGATTAAAGCATTTCTTGCAGTTTGAGGAAAGCTACTCATCTGCCTGCCAAGGACCTCAGGTGAAGGAACACTGTGCAGAAACCATATCCTGATGGTCAAACAGAGCAGATGAATGTACTGATATGCATCAATACATTAATACTGAACGTATTAACAGACTAAGAAAACACCACAGGGAAACAGCAAAGCAGCATAGGACTGAAAGCAATCTCATGATATGTGAGTTGCATGTTAATTATATATTAAGCACACAAAGCTGAATTAGTATGCAAAGTAGACATCACAACAACACTCACTTAGAAGACAGATCTCTGGTTAAAAAGGATGCTTTTTGAGCCAAATCTTCCATTAATTTTAAGTCATCTTCATCCATCATGTCCAGTGGAAGAGCATCTTCTTCCTCTTCATGTTTTTCGTCTGTTTTAGGGGATGATGCGCACAAATTAAGATCCTGTACGTGTTTCCAAACTTGAAAACCTAACCCTGCCTACACATGTGAGACCATTTTACATTTTGCTCAGCAACCTTCAGGCATGTGTATTGTGCTATCCCAGAAAACTGCTCCTTTATTGTGACATCAAGTAACAATCAGAGCAAAGGTATTTCTACTATCTTCAGCTGTCAAATCTGGCTGAATGGCTAAATTTTATATTTTTCATAGCTCTCCATTTCTTCCCCTTAAAACAAGAAGAGCAACTATTTGTACACAGAAAATTAAATATTTTTTTGACATCACGACACAAAGCAGCAGGGTATTTAGCAACCCTCAAACCTTTTCATGTACAAAAACAGCTGCACAAATACTTACCAACTTTCTTTTTCCTGCTTTCTTCCAATGGAAAAGGTTTTCTAGCAATGGCATCTCTGACTGCCTCCCTTAGCTTCTTTTGTTCTTTTCGATATTTCCTAACAGCACTCTGCTGCTTGTACTGTTTATTCTTTAATTTGTTGTCAAGTTTTATTTTACTAGTTCTCAGTAACTTGCGAAAGCTTGGGACTCGTTTTGTGTTTTTTCTCTAGGAAGCAAACAGAAAACTGCAAATAATTGACATGTTCATAAACTTTGTGAAATTTATTGCACTGCTTCAGATCTCTTTTAGCTAATATTTCTATCAAAACTAAACAACATGCTTCTTCCAAACAGTATCATCAGTTAGCTCCAAATTCACCCCTGTAATATTTTTGAGGAGATCTGCAACTTATGTTTTAGAGAAACATTTGACAACTCTTTTATAAAACCCGATGCCCATCACTTTTATACACACGAACACTCAAAAGTACAGCAAACAGATTCTTAGGGCACAGTTCTTTGTCCTGTGTTTTTGGTCTATCATTCTTCCTCAGCACAGGGTAAGGTATAAGGTACCTTAGGGTACTGACACAAAGCCACAAGCTCAGATAAATGTCCTCCTGCTGCACACTTCCCCATGCTGAGGTCTGCCTCTCTTCTGCCCCAGATTATCTGTGGCTGGCAGCTGCACGGATGAGACAAGGCTGCCAGCTGCAAGGCTCAGAAGAGCACGATGACAAAGCCCAGTATTTAGTAGAGATGTCAAAACCCAGGGAGCCACAGTAGTCCAGAAGAGGGCTCAGGGAAAGAGGCACCGACCAATACAAGCACCCTGTGCTAAAATGGCAAAACACTTCCATTCGTGTTCAGACAGAAATTAATGCAGCACAGCTTACCTGCCGAGGGGCACAGGAAGACATGGGCTGAGTAGAGAAAATGGGCCATTGTATTGTAGTCTTGGTATAGGGAGATGTGCCCCTTTAATAAGGGGACAAGTGGATGGGCCATTTTAGAATCATAGAATCAGTGAGGGTTGGAAGGGACCATAAGAATCATCTAGTTCCAACCCTCCTGCCATGGGCAGAGACACCTCACACTAGATCAGGCTGTCTAGAGCCTCATCTGGCCTTGCCTTAAACACCTTCAGGGATGGGGCTTCGAGCACCTACTTGGGCAACCCGTTCCAGGGTCTCACCACCCTCATGGTGAAGAACTTCTTCCTCACATCCAATCTGAATCTACCCATTTCTAGCTTTGTTCCATTCTCCCCAGTCCTATCACTACCTGACATCCTAAAAAGTCCCTCCCCAGCTTTCTTGCAGGCCCCTTTCAGATACTGAAAGGCCACAATAAGGTCACTTCGGAGCCTTCTCTGGACATATTCCAACGCATGCACTTTTGCCAGTTAATCTTTAGATTCGCTTTTGGAGCTCTGAAGAGACAGAAGCACCACTGCCCCTGTGCCGCCGTACACACACCACCGAACTAGACCAGCTACAGACAGCAGTGCCTGCCAGGCTCTGCTTCTCTCCTGATGCCACCACACAGCCCGAGTGCAGACTGTCCTGCTCTTCACTGCAGCTCTGACATCACCCTCCTCCTCAGTATAACGATCAACAGTGATCAATTTCTTCTTCCGTGCCTTAGTTTCAGCAAAACCATCTTCGAGGGGCAGAAACGAATCCACATTTGCCGAGAACCCGCCGCTGACGGGGCCGGCTGCTGCCCGCTTTAGGCAGACCGCATTTTACCATCCAGTCCCTGACGCTCGGGCTTTTCGCCCTTTCCTGCAGCACCGTACAAACCCGCCCGGCCCGAAGGAAGGCGAGGCCAGCACAGGAATAACACACCGCGGAGCCCGCGGCCAAGGCCCAAGGGCCGCCTCCCAACACCGCCCGCTGGGCTGGGTCGCCAGCTGCCATCGTGTCAGCCTCCGCGGCACCACACGGGGCAACGAGAGGCGCAGGAACACCTGCGCCGCTCGCCCAAGCCCGCTGACACCCCACATCCCCACGCCACCCTACCGGCTTCATGGCGGCGGCCCTCTACGCGTGCTTCGCGGCGGCGGAAACGACGGGCGCGGGCGGAGCGCGGCTGAGCCCACCCCTCGCCCCGCAGCCACAACGCCCCCTGGCGGCGGAGGCCAAGCTGGCTGCGGGCCGTCGGCCGTCAGCCGCCGCCGAGACTGAGAAGTGGGGGGGGTTGCTGCCACTGCATAAATGTTTTCGTTTAATGCCCCACCCTCTGCCCGCACACTCCCTTCGGGAGCAGAATGCCCGCCTCGGGATTCACCCTCGGGCCTCAAAAAGAGCAAAGCTAACCTCAAAGCGTACTACACTGTCCTTCGCACCTCAGCTCCTGAGGCAGGCAAGAAACACAGAACAGCAGCGTAGCTGCTCAGGGCAGTAACCAGCTCCGCTTCACCGGTACAACGCCACCTTCGAGGCACCCTTGTACCCTGCTTAGCAGCACGTTATAGAGGAATCGAAGAGAACGACAGCAGATACCTGCTATAAGTTTTATTTACACAGGAATTGTTACTAGTGGTCTTAAAGGAAGGCTTGATCCTTCTATTTACAGTTATATACAGATTTATAGTTGAAAAGTAAGAAAACTGTACAAGATAACACAAAAATATAAGACAAATTGGATCCAATTAAAGTAGTGAATACATAAGTTAAGAAAAATCTGACATTTACATTTCAAATTGTAATGTTAAGTAGCATATATGTAGTTTTTAAACCAGATAGCAATGTAAGTTACACCACACAAAATCTTTACCCCAATTATGCAGACTCTGCCGTTAACACCAGACAACTGGAGGCCTCCTGCACTTAAAAATACATCATGGTACTTCTAACTTGATTTCCACAGAGGGACCAGTTACAAAAACCCACATGTAAGGAGTTTATTTACATTAAATTAGCAAAAATGGACCAAGAGAGTGCAAGTGTTCCTCACCTGCAGTGCTATCCACTTTAAATTTTCATCCCCTACAATCACAAGCTGTTGTACTGCATCTTTGAGAACGGAAGTGTTTGAATATATCAGCCATGACACGTATAATATGATCTTATATCTCATTGTTAAAAGTTAGAGAATTAAGCATCACTAAACCAAATGCTCTTTAGATTTCAGTATTGCACACTAATAAAAGATAGTTTCAAATCCAATTCTGTGTTTGCATTATTCTGAAGTGGTAAAAGCAGCTGCTCCTTTGACAACACAAAGTCTGCAGGTCAGTTTGTCCATTTCTAGTGTTCACTATTACATACAAGGATTCCTTAGCTGGAAGTGGCTCAACAAAACAAAACTTCTGGTGGCAAAACTCTTTCACAGAATACTCACTCCATTTTTAATAAGCTGCACAACCAATACACCAAAACAGGAATTCTTACCACCACTCACTTTGAAAGCTGTACACTCCAAAAATAATAGCCCTGATCTCACCACTGTTTAGAATTCAGATGACTTTTGCTCTAACAGGTTTGGGCACAATACTTCCACAGTTCCTGAGTTAATTACATTTGCCCAGACTGAAGAATGAAACTGGAACTTAAAAAAAAAAAAATAACAAAAAACAAACCACAAGTAAATAAGACAATATCCCTTCCCAAATTTTAACTGTCTTGCACATAAGCATACCAAACAACCTTATTTGGTCCTCAATACTTTCAAATGGTTAGGTTTGGAGGTAATATTTGTACCACAGCATTTAGTTGGGATAGCATTTTTAGGGCCTCAAGATTTAGAATTTCCCTCACACCCCCCAAAAAGTGCCATTGTGGTATTTGTAAAAAAGGTTATGCCTCAATTAGTATTTTTTTTAATAGTACCAACAGAAGTTATTACAAATGTTTATTGCATCGAGCTGATTATTTTAAAGTATTAAATATGAACTCCCCTGCTTCTCAGTTTCATAGGTTTTAGTATTCTCTGTGAAAACAAATCTTCCCACAACAAAAGCTAATACTGGCAAAAGGGTGAAGATTTCATCACTTCATTACTCCACTGAGAGCTGTGTTATTTTTCCATCTCATTTTCACATTCTCTGTAGTGCCTTTCCACATAGAAGTGATGTGAAAACTCTTTTGTCATGAAGTGGTTTTCCATTTTTACTTAACCTCAACATTAAAACAATTAGCTTTTCAGTGCTGGACTATGGTTTTTGTCCCCTTCTTTGTTGTCCTTCATCAGTGAAGCAAACACCTGGAAAAGTAAATTATTTAATGAATATAAAAAAAGGTAGTCTTATAAAAAAGACCAATACTAACCACCACATCATTAGCATGGAGATTAATTTCTAGAATGAGACACTAGAAAGGAAGTGCCTACTGATCAGAAGTCAGACATGCAGCATGAAGTAGCCATTAAGTGTCCCATATACTCATGTGCTGACATGCGTGTTTTGATATATAAACATATATACATATGCAAGAAACTCACCTGTGCCCACTTTTTGTTACTATTCTGCATCTGAATAGCTGCAATACAACTGAAAAGCTTTTCTGATGTAATGTCTTCTGGTAGTTTTGTTAGAAACTGTGCTATATGAATAAAGTCCATCTGTAGGAGAATATCTTCATATAAACGAAGGATTCCTAACCCTGTCCTAAACAAAAATTCTTCTCCATCTCTACAGAAAACATCCCAGACACGACAAGCCAGATCAAGTGGTAATGATTTGCTGTAGAGTGTAAAAATCCTAAAATTGAGAAGAAAAGGAAGAGTTACAATTTTGACCTATTTCAGAAAGATGAAAATACAACCTTTTTCTGAGTGAGGCGAAGACAAGTTATTTCATGTGTTCTTAATTTTTCCATATTTCAAAGACTCACAAGTTTCTAGTTTTTTAAGTCAGCACTCCTACTCTGAAACCTGTTTCTTTTGCTGCTACAGGAAATCCTCCATTTGAAAGCCACCTCCTTTACTGGTCTGGATAGAGAAGTTACAAAGATCTATTACTCAGAGTACAAATAAGAACTTCAGCAACGAAGTTTACAACTGTGTATCTTAGCTCTTGCCATTTTTAAGACACACAGTTTCACAGCTCTGTTAGTTTGTTTCCCAACTAAATATGATGGCACAAATCATCTCAACAGAATGCTACATCCTACTAATGTACTAAATGAGAATTCACTAACTACAGTTTCGTGACACATTTTGATTTCTCTTCACCTTCAAATCACTGATATCTAAAGACAGTTCATGTTCTGTTCTTACTGGGAACAGTCCAACTGCATTTCTTACTGCAAAGTTAATTTTTTTAAGTATTCATTATGCATAAGTGAAGGGTTCAGTCTGCTGTATGTGCTACACTCCCATAAATTTGTAGTGGTTCCTTTGATACAAAGCAGAGTGTTCTCCATTTCCTCGTAAACCATACTCAGAAGTGGTTTGGGAACTTCGGAACACTTCTTACAGCAGACTATCATAATCTCTTCTATTCTCTTTTTGTAAAGGACCTCTCTCAATCTCAAGGTAATCTATGGAACATGCACAGGAATAACAATCTTCATTTCTTGCAGGCAACTGGAAGGAGAATATTCTAGTACTTGGTAGAGCTGCATTATTTCCACACGAGATATATATATCCACATCGACCTGTCTAAATTCTCAGGATTGTAGCACACTCCTGACAAAGCTGCTATTGTATAACTTACTCCTGCAAAGCCTTACTACTTACAGATAAGCTGATCTTATAGCTGAAGTTCCTCATTTCCAAGTACTCAGATGATATGACATTTCTATATTTAATTCTACCCAGTTCCATTTACTTTATTAAAAAGTTCTAACCCGTACAATAATCCTACGTGAAGCACATCCTTATCCACACACACATATGAATAGATATTCAGCATTTGGCAGCACTACACGCACTTCAGAGATGCTGGCTCTACTGCCTTCTGTTGCAGACACATAGTATAGTTTGAACATTCACTACATCAAAATGTTCACTCCATTTCCAAGTACATCAAAACATTTGCTTCATTTCCAGGTTTATTCATTCCCAATCCAGATCCTAAGTTTCATCCTTCTTCCACTAACAAATCTACATTCCTGTATTCATACTTTTTTCAGTAGTTGATTATGCTCATTTCATCAAGTCACTTAAAATCAGCCATAAGACAACTATGTTGTAGTAGCCTCCTCACCCCCATTTGTGTTACACAGAACTGACTCTCACCTGCAGAAACAAGAAAACAAGACACACAGGACTCCTGTGGGTCTTGTTTCCTGTTTGAATAGACATTACTCCTAATCCCAGTCCATAAAGTTGGAATCCTGCTAGAGGAACTATGGTTCATGATTTCACAAGAATTAGAAAACTGAGGTACACAAACACCTACCAAATGTCAGGGTTTTTTTTTCCTCTTAATGGTGCATTTCTATTGCTAAAATATCTAAATGTAAAGTGTTCCAACAGTTCTAAGGTATTTTTGGTTATGTTCTCTGAACTCACCAGTCTATCAAATATATGTCTGGAGTAAGACTGTATGATTTGAAATGAAGAAACAATTTGGGAAGATTTTCTTCAAAGAATACTTCAAAGGCTGCAAAGTATTTCAGCATCTGTAGAGATAACAAAATACCTCATAAGTGGTCACCAAAATAACATTTAGTTGTAAAATAAAATAATCCCCACCAAGAATTGAAGATGTCAACACATGACTTCTTAGGAAGTACAACAATTAAGTGTTTCTAGAGGAAAAATCAGAACTGTAGAATGTGTTCTATGAATTAGTATCTGGTATTCTCAATTTTGCAACCACAGGTTAAAGTTCTCCATTATTCAAAAGGAAGACATCCATAAATCATCTATGCTTCAAGTCAAAAGAATATCATGGTTCGAAACCAGAAAATTCTGTGCATACCATGCTGTGATCCACACGGAAAAAGGCCAGCTGGCATGGCTTGTTTAGAAGGTTAGCAAAGGCAATGAAAGCATCTGCCTCTTCCAGATTGAGAATGAGTACAGCAGCAATGAAGGACATCCCTTGTACCTTCAAGTGGGAAAAGCATTGGGTAAATAGAGGCGAGTAGGTTCAGTACATTTTGTATCTCTGGAAATGTGAATATATCAAATACCATTGCATAACTTTTCCAGAAACAACATGGATAAATAATTTTTATGCATGCAGTCAATTTGATTTCAGCAACAAATAAAGTGTTTCTTCAGATGATGATTTTAGGTGCTTGATGGACATTCTGCAAGGTCTCATAATCACAAGCCCTCAGAACTCAGAATGAAAGTTAAAATCACAGAGCTGGTAAGAGGAAAAAAAACCTGGCCTTAACTTTAATAATTAAGTTATGAAGAAGCTGACATGAAGAAAAAACTCACATATGGGACAGTTAAGACCCAGATAGTTATGTTGGAACTGAATCAAACTTCTGTTTCAGAATGGTCAATACATCTCTTTCCACTTGCCAAGTAGCATTTTTTCACACACATAAAATTACTTTTAAGTGGTTAGCTACAATGCAAGTTTACATTTTCCCATGATTATTGTAAAAAAAAAAAAAAAACAAAGCCCTTTAGCCTGCAATAAAAATTAAGAATATTATTCTTCTAGTTTATTAACTTGAGATCTATATATTCATTATACTAATTTTACCATTTCAACAGCATTTCAATTACTCCCCTCTTTGCAGGCATTTATGCTGCCTGCTTCTCATTTTAAAAAGTGCACTCAGTATTTTAACCAACTAGGGAGAAAAGTGTTGTTATGTATCAAAAACAGGCCAGCGGATCTCCATTTTTGTATGTGAGATTAAATTTATTGCCATATTACACTGAAAATAATAGATTTATGATCAGAAACATCTAGGCCAGCTGTGCCCTTAATAAAAAGAAGACATACCCATTAAAAAAATAGTTATTTGCCTTTTGAAACTCCACCCAGGGAACAAGCAATCTCAGAACCTGCAGAGTTTGCAGTCTCAAAGAGTACGGGAAGACTGCCACGAGTGAGGTCACACATGACAGAATTCAGAGCTCAAAACATTTTAACATGAAAAAACAGACCTGGTGCAGAGTCCCAAGAAGCTGTGATTTATAGAAGAAAACACACCCTGTGCTAGCTAAATAATCCTTTGTTGCATGAATCAAACTTGAAACTTTTCAAGTTCTTTTTAACCCTGAAGAGATAGGGGCTTGTGAAAG
This sequence comes from Ramphastos sulfuratus, assembly GCA_013399055.1. Classification (NCBI taxonomy): domain Eukaryota; kingdom Metazoa; phylum Chordata; class Aves; order Piciformes; family Ramphastidae; genus Ramphastos; species Ramphastos sulfuratus. The sequence continues at coordinate 69,801 of WBNM01025102.1, forward strand.
TGGTTCCTAGCTACCCCCAGGAACAAAGACAGAAAAAGAAGGGGGAAAGTATCTTTTTTGTTATTTAACTGCTTCTGTAAGATGACATAATTTAGAGAGATGTTCAGTTTAGTTAGTTTGCAGGGGTTTTAGTAGTTTGTTGTTGTGAAGTTTTTTGGTTTTATGGTTTGCTTGTTTATGTTGTTTTTAAAACACAGCAATGTTTGCTGCAAACAACCTTATCTTCACTGAACTCAGATGGAGTGATTAATCTTTGACAAGATGACAACAAAAATAAGGAGTTTCTAGATTTTAGGATGGTGGTAGTGATTCAGAGAGCATCACTATGGAAATGGCAGTAGGCACTATGGAAATAGGGCAGAACAGGCTAATGGCTCACTGGAAGTCCACTAGTGCTTTTTGTTTGTTTATTTGTTCTGTAGATATTCTGGGTCTGTCAGAAGTGTAATGCCTTGTGAACACTTGTATTTAAGATTTTCCATGCAAGCCAGACAGCATGCTCAACCTCAAGTACATCTCATTGTGACTGCTGTGAAATTAGTAAGTCCCAACGACGATTTTTTTCAGTGCTAGTAACATGAAGTTTAGATAACCTACATATTTAACACACACTAATATACAACAGTTTAAGCTTTTTTACCATGTTATAAACATTTTACAGCAAATACTTACATATCCCACATCCGGTCTGTAACATGTATATGCTCCTAAAACACTGTGCAGGAGATCATGATAAGGACCGCCCTAATGCAAGGGGAGGTAGGAGCAGGGAAACAAATAAACAAAAGTGTTTTTCAAAATCACTTTATAGATATAGGAAGGTAACTAGCCACTATTTTAAGATGCAAGTGAGCCAGTGATTTTTTTTTTTTGCTTACATCTAGAATAATGCCAGTTTTTACCCTAAGCATTATCATGTATGCTTTGGAGATGCTAAAGTAACAGATCAATCATGCTATGAAATAATTAAGTGGAAATCAGTACATAATGAAACCTGAGGATACACATCCAGAGTTGGCTTTTCCTTTTCCCAGACAGTGGATAGTTTCATTCCTACTAACACAAGTTGACATATTACAATAGTGCATGCTATTTTATTTATGTATGTGTTTACACATCTCTATCTATTTATATCTCTCTATATACAGAAATCAAAAAGCCTGAAAATGGGTACTACTACAACCCATCAAGATTCCTGTAGCAGCAGTGGGAATATTCTCATTTTTGCATGTCATTTCATAAATATTAATAGGAACCATATGGTATTTTTTTCAGGAGAAAAAGCTTTATAATCTCTATTTTATTTTCATTAAAAAGAGATGACTACTTGCTGTTGCACATAGTAAAGAGCCAATTTACTTTTGTTGTTTTATACAACTTCTAAAAACTACTCCATATTTAGCCAGCTAAGTTTCTTTTCGTATTTAATTATTCTGAAGGTTAATGTTATCCTAACTAAATTTACAGAAATCTCACCTTCTGGAAAATATACAGGGATGGAAATGTGCGTGATATATCCAACTTAATTAGTTCCAGACTGGCCTCACGATCAGCAACAGAGGCACCTGCATCTGCAAGCGAAACCAACACTTACTAAAATTGCTAGATAAATTCTACAGACTTCAGAATAGAACTGCTGTAAGCACTTAAAGACTTTCAGGAGCTAAGAAAAAAAATTGCCTAGTTGTAATTCTTGGAGTGCACTTCCACAGTGCTGTATGTAAAGAGCTAAAATTGTCTGCTGTTATCTGGTGCGTGCCAGTGAAAGTGAGGAAAAGGGTTAGTAAGTACTACCTGTCTACTCTTTTTACTTCTGTACAACATTCTATCCAGGCTCAGGCTGGCCCCGTGTTCACCAGAATTTGAACTTAGCCCAGCCCAATTCTCAAAACCCCTTTTTCTTTTTGTATTCTGCTGTGACTTCGGTTACTGAGTCTGTGCAAGAGCACAGAGTGAGAGCACTGCTCTTGATCTAAATATTATCCAGTGAGATCTCACTTCAAATTTTTCATTCTTAATCAATGTATTTGCTGGATCATTTCAACCAGCAGCACTGAAATATATGTACACTAGAGAAACAAAAAATAATTAGATCATTATTAGAAGAAGCCAGCACTTCCTCAACTGCAAAGTCAAGCATACTACTTTTGAAGTCACATATTTCTCATGTCTCGCTTTTACTGAAGGTAACGAAAATAAAATGTACAAAGAAATTTCATTAAAGTTTCCAGAACTGTAGAGGTTCTGAGTTCAGAGCTATCATCTGACTATGATTTTTTTTTTTTTGCATCCTTAGGACTGGCATTCTTTAAATGGCAGGAAAGAAGGCAGCACTCACTCAAGAATCTCCAGAAGAAATTCACCTAATCCTTGAATTATGTCCTCTGCTCTGCATAGGGGCACGATCCAAATATTAGCAATAGCAAGGAGATAAATATATGGCACTTGAGAAGGTTCTTTCAGAGGGCTTAGACCAGTCAAGAACTATCTGGGTAACAGAACATCACAGAATTTGAGAAATAGGCTAAACAGAAGATGCTCTGCTGAAGCCTGGAAAGCAGCACTTCCTTTCAGTCTTCCTAAAACTATGAGATGCATCCAGAAGTGAGTGAAACCGTTGCAGGCTGTGTTAGGAAAATATGAGTTAAAGATTGCTAATTCTATTACAGAGGACGAACTTACGCAATCTAAAATAAAAAGCTCAAGAATTGCTGCTTAATTTCTTCTCTTTCAAGAGGAACAGGCATTATATTGGATAATTTGTGATAATTTCATTTGGAACAGTGATTTTATTTAGAGTGATTCCCAAGGAAGATGAGAATCTGAAATACAGATTACATGGAAACCCAGAGGAGTTGCTAGGGGTCTTTTGAGCAGATCTGGTTGCCCAGAGATGTTGTGGATGCCTCTCCCAGGGAAGTGTTTTAAGATCAGGCTGGATGAAGTCTTGAGCAACCTGGTCTAGTGGAATGTGTCCCTGCCCATAGCAAGAAGGCTGGAAGTAGATGATCTTAATGGTCCCTTTCAACTCAAGCCATTCTATGATTCTTTGATTCCATGTAGCACATCTCCTAATTAATATCTTGTATTCAATACACAAAAAAAATTACTGTCTGTGCTTTGATCTTTAACTACCAAATTAAAGCATTACAGATACTTGAACAGGAAAAATCCTCAGAGCTACTAGTGTTAAATAAGGCTAAAATAATTGATCTTCCAGACTTTGCTACCAAAGATTAATTACAAGCAGAGTGAGTTGTCTTGCTTTTCAACCAGAGATGAAAATTCAATTACTCGTAAGTTTTCCTGTATTACTACATTTCCCAGAACATTTGGCATAATCAAAATGGACCTGCCCCCTTTCATTCCCATCCAGAGCAAATATCTTTCCAAACTAAACAAATTACCTAAGCTTTTCACCCTGCTCAGTCCATACTTCTAGAAAAAAACACAACAAAACAAACTCCCACCCCAAAATCCAATGGGTATTGCGTATGTTTTTCAAAGATAAGCATACTTACAATCACGTACACACAATTTTTTATAAACAATTAGGAGTCTGCCTAGCATTCAAGAGATCTCACCTTCCACATCATTCTCAGAACTTGTCTCACTGAAGCTTTTCCATCGTTCCTTAGCTCTCGACAAGAAGATTTCATAAAGTTCTGCATGGAAGCAAAACAAAACCAACAATAAAAAAGGAAGAGATAAGTAAAAAAGAGCACCAATCCAAACCAAAAGCGCATTAACTATTCCTGGCTTTGGTTTTAGTTCCGTCTTAACCAATGGGGACAAAAGGGGAAATCTATTCAATTGTCACTGCTTCTATAGCGTGCACTGTGTTATTCTTTCTTCTGTAGTGAACATGAAAATTTTAAGAGGAAAGTAATGCCTTAATTATTTTTTTAATATGTTATAACTCTTCTAGCACATTAAAATTGTTAGCTAGGAAATAAAGCAGTTCCCCTTTTCACTGCAAACTTACAAATTCTTGACTTTCAGCATAAAGACTTTCTGGGATGGGTCAGGGGAAGAAGGTGGTAACCCCTTAACTCTTAAAATGCTAAAATCTTGGAGGGTTCTTGTAAGTAGGTTTTGGAAAGTTTTCCTAATGTACCAGTGTATGATGTCTAATTGTAAAACATCTGTTCCCAAGGTGGTAAAATACATTTCTTATTAAAAAAAAAAGTCTGATTTTTTTTTTTAACCAGAAGTCTGTATTTCTCTTTGAAAAAATAACCAACTTAATTCTACATTTCAATGTGATCTGTATAAGACATACCAGGAGTGATATTTAACTCGTTTCCCACAGCCAGACTCCAAACCTTCCCACGTACACTTGGGGGTAACCCCTGCCACCACAGCTCTCGAACTCTTCGGGTAGCACGCCTAAACAAGGTGAAAAAACAGGAAAATAGGCATGTATTGGTTTTCTAAAATCACTGGGTAACTTTGAAGCAAAATAACATACTATTTCCCAAATCAATATTCATAGATCATAGAATTGTTTGGGTTGGAAGGGACCTTAAAGATCATCCCTGCCACGGGCAGGGACACCTTCCACTAGACCAGACTGCTGCAGGCCCTGCCCAGTCTGGCCTTGAATACTTCCAGGGACAAGGCATCCACAACCCCCTGGAGCAACCTCTTTCAGTATCTCATCACCCTCACTGTAAAGAATTTCTTCTTAATATCTAGTCTACATCTATCCTTTTCCAGCTGAAAGCCATCACACTTCCTGTTCTATTCCTACAGGCCCTTGGAAACAGACCCTCTCCAGTTTTATTGTAGGATCCCCTTCAGGTACCACTGGTAGGCCACTATAAGGTCTCCCTGGAGTATTCTCTCTTACAGGCTGAACAGCTCCAACCGTTGCAGCCTGTTCTCATACAGGAGGTGCTCCACCCCTCTGATCATCTTTGTGGCCCTTCTCTTGACCCACTCCAATAGTCTGATGCCCATCCTGTGTTGCGGGGGTCAGAACTGGATGCATCACCCCAGGTGGGGGTCTCACAAGAGCAGAGGGGAAGAATCACCTCCCTTGACCTGTTGACCATTCCTCTTTTGATGCAGCCCAGGATTCGGTTGGTCTTCTGGACTGCAAGTGCACATTGCTGGCTTATGTTGAGGTTTTCATCGACCAACACCTCCAAGTCCTTCTCCTTCAGATTGTTCTCTAGCCCTTCTTCACCTTTCTGAATTTCATGAGGGTGGCATGGGCCCACATCTCAAGACTGTCCCTCTGGATGGCATCCCATCCCTCCAGCACGTCAACTGGCCCGCTCAGCTTAGTGTCATCTGCAAACTTCCTGAGGGTGCACCCAATTCCACTGTCCATATTGCCAACAAAGATGTTAAAACAGTCCTGGTCCTAGTACCGATTCCTGAGGGACACCACCCAAGGATTTGAGGATCTCTGCTTATGCTAAAGCCCCATAGAAGGAAAAAAAAAAGGCAACCCAAAAACCAACCAAACACCCAAACACACACGAAAATACAACAAAACAAGCTCTGGGAAAGCTACATTTCATTTTGCTCTGTAATGACTGCTTTATCATTGCAACAAAAAAAAAAAAAAAGACTTCCTGACAAACCAGAAAGGAAAGTAAGGTATGTGTGTCCTGTGTTTCCAGAAACAAGCCAGCCTTGCATCATCTGCACAACAGAACTTTGTACTTACATGCCTTCCCAGTTAGGTAGTATTTCATTGACCCAAATCACCATAGCACTAGCAATATTCTCTTCTTGCTTGAAACGCTCCCTCATTATTTTCTTCCTTTTATGTGCTTCTTTAATTTCTGTTGGGCATAACATGTTAATAACTCTGTATTAATTTATATAAATTATTAGGTAAATAATTCAGCTATTATCTAATTACGTAGATGTCTGAAAGAGACATGGGTAAATTACAGTTGCACACAAGCTAGCTGGTACTATTTTTGTTGATTGCAGATGTATTTCTCAGGAAATCTTCTAATTTAAGCCAAGCTATTCAAACACAGTGATTTAGACGAGAGAAAAATCTGTCTAGAAAACTGTCTAGTGTGACTAAAAAAGCAGACACAGCAGCACCTGTTTTTCCTGTCGTGAATTTCACATCATCACTAGCTAAACTTTACTTACTACTTAGAATAATCACCAATAATTATAGATAAAATTATTATTAAAAATTGCTGATCTAAATCCATTTAAAAATCATTACAATTTTACTGAAACTTCCATCTAGAAGGATTATGGTTTTTTCCTAGAAAGATGACCTGAAGATGTGAGACAAAGCCACAGCGCTGAACAAGAGATGAGTACTCTGCCTTCTGTTAAAAAAGGATCATTTATAATCCCTCTAACAAAACAGGCTAAAACAAGGACAGAGCAGTGCTATCTTGACATCACTAAGAACCACTGTGAAATTGCAATTTTCTATTTATGCATGCATTAGACACATCAAAGGAGTATGCTACCTCTTGTAAATGGATATGGCTGACCAGCTTTATTAAGTTTGTACTAAAGCTTTTTGTGTGTAGCAACAGTTAATTTCATGAATAATAAGGTGCACATACTGAAAATGCTGCACGTGGCTAATCCTCCAAAGACACAGCTAGAGAATACAGACCAGAGATCGCACTTTGAAAGATGTGCAATACAAAAGAAGAGCGAGATGAGTTGTCAAATGCCTTGGAGTTTTTATTACATTTTTTTCAGAGTAAGCTGCCACAGATCCATAGAGGCTCAATCAGTTCAGAAGCTTGTATCCGTCAACAGCCCAACAAAAACACGCAGCACAGATTCTTAAAACAGCTTATTCCCTGCATACTAGGCACGAGACCACAGAAGTCCTTTCGACAGCCATTCATAGCCTGACACAGTACCAGATACTACAGATATGTTTAAATTGAAAGACAGAGTAAGAAGGTTCACACAGGTAACAGCTGGTTAGGGAAAAAAAAAAACAAAACACCAAAACACCAAACAAACCAACAACCCACTCAAGTTTTCATGTGTCTTCATATTGAAATAGATCTCAAATTTGTGAAAAAGCAGCTCAGCTTTATTATACTTTGTGTCTTGTCAGTAAACGCAGCAAACCGCCTCGAGAAGGAGTTTGAATATTCAAAAAGTTTATAGCTGATCAAATTACAAGTAGCTTTAAAAAAACAAACCAAAAAGATCAAGTTTCTACTTAAGAATTAAGGAAAAGGTTAAACTCAGTACTGAACATAGTTATGTTCGCTATGGTGGAATAAGAAAACAACCTGATAATCAAGTTCTCTTTTAAACTATGTGCAGATGTCAGAGAATAACCCAGGTATTAAAAAAGATCATCCTCTACTGTACCTACTAGCCTACAAACCAGAAATTATTTTATTTCTACTGCACAGCTAAAAATTATTACAGTGATTACTGACATTTAACATACCTCGCTTTTTCGCCTCTGCCACCATTTCGTCATATTCCTGTCGGTGACGTAAAGCTTCCTCCACCGATTTGGCAGGAAGATTTCTGAAAACAAGTTGTTCCTGAATTCAATACACACTGTGAAGGATTAGGAACTGCGCCTCCCCACTATTTGAAGTTACTCAGACTAATTCAGACAGTATGGAAGTAAGATGAAGCTATACTTACAGCATTGCAAAATTTACAAGCATATATATACTATATATATAAGTATTTAGAAGTATTTACGATTATATACAAGTTAGAAATAATACAGAAATCCAAACTCTCTCCCAGGCAAACTGCCCAGAAGGGCTCAAAGTTATACACTCCCCACCCCCTTTCCCCTTCTATCTCAGATGGACAAAGAAAAACAAAGCAGAAGACAGTTACAGCCAGCAAAGCTTAGGTGTTATCTGCCAAGATTAGAGGTGAGATATCAAAGCAGATGGGGGTTAATAGGAAGCAATTAAATCTAATGACACAGACCAGACAGAGAAAGAAACGGGGCAACGTCCCATGACAAAGTGAGAGAACATTGTTTGTTTTGGCTTTTTGCCCTTCTCAGTAAGCCAATGAATGCTATAGACATCATCATTATTTTCTTTTCACGACCAATGATCTAATTTCTCTCATTCCAATTAGCCTCAAACCAGCACACACACAAATGATGTTCCCAACAATTTTGAACCAGGTTTTAACTTGGCTTCTCGCTAAGACTTGGGATTATCACACTCCCAGTGTTTCAGTCACAGCAGCAGAGAACTACCAGATATTTACTGCTTCTGTTTATTAGTTCTCCTACAGTTTTCCCCAAAGTAGATTTATTGAACATCTGGGATGATGCTAAAATGAAGTTTGCATGAATTGACAAATACTGAAATTCCATATAGCTATTTATTTGAAGGCATATCTGCACATGTGTATTTTAATCACTAAATACACTTGCATATCAATACTCCATTTCTTCATTTGAAATCTATGATGATGTATTTTCAGTAACAGGTAGAGAGTTTTATTAATTATTATTAGTCCTTTAAAACTCCCACAAGAGAAGATAGGTTTATCAGAGGAAGAAAGGATAGCTCCTCTCCTTATATCAAAGCTAAAGCAGTTTGCTAGAGGCTCACCACCTTACAGCGTGTTTGGATTTTTTAACTGCGTAGTGATCCTATGATTGCCAAACACACACTTCCTTTTGACCAAGTAAGACTCATTCCAAAACAAATTAGAACATGTTTAGTCTAGTCTACTTTGGTTCAAAATAAACAATTTCCACCTCCTCTTATACAAGCAGAAAAGATCTTTTCACTAATATTTCCACTGAAAGCGAGATCAGAATGTATCTTCAGGGGTGAGATTGTGGCAACACATTATAAGCTCCAATTCAAAACAAGTGGATGTGTCATTTATAAGAACATATGTATGTTAGTTTGTGAATTGTGACATTTTGGAAGTACAGAAAAGCATCAGCAAACCATTTATTGTATGTCTTACTCTCTAGTATACAGTAAAAGAAATAACACATATACAAAAAGAAAATAAACAGCATAGCGATTAGTACCTTCATTCAGGACTTTTCTTAGCACTGAATGAGCTTATATATCACTAGAGAATATCAAAGGAAACACTATACATTCCATTTTCCTTTTTCTAATTGGAATTGATTAGAGCAAACATTTAACAGTGCAATCATGAGCTTTCTCAAGGTGTAATTTGACAGCTTCTCTCCATTTGCTTTTCTTCAGCATGTCTTCCTAGTCAGGTCATCCCCTTTCCTTCGAATTTCTGAAGACTGCATAGCTGAAAATACTGACCAATTTATTACCCATTTTTCATTACTATTCTTATTTGTACTTAATGCTGTTTTTCGTTCCATCATCATCTGTTGTTTCCTTGCCTTCAGTTGCAGTTTTAAAGAGCCACGAAAACATGACTGGAACAGGAGCATGGAACAGTTTCACTGAACACTATCATCTTGGTACCGAAAAAACCACTTAATTGCAGCTGTCAGCATTCATGACAGGAAGGTACTTCTTGTGTTTCAAAAGCAATTCTTCCTCCTCCTGCTGTTATGTACCTAACATTTTTTTCCCCTTTTTAAAAAAACTCTCTGGAAAGCCAAGTACATGTTTGCTGAAGTGACACTGCCCCTGCTAAGTCTTCCTGACTGGTCTAGAAGATTAAGTTTCCAGAATGGGGGAAGGATAAGGGAATGTGACTGAAATGGTAGTGAAGAAATCAATAAAAGTCTTCTTTTCCTGATTAAAGATGCCCACAACACACGCAGCTGTGATACACAGTAGGTAACAGACTAGTGGCCCCACTACAGTGAGAGAAAATGGCTGTCCTAGAGTATAATACACTTAAAAGTTCTTCTGGAGGTATTTGTTAGGGCATTATGTGGGATGGAACAAGCCAATGCTATTTTTCATGTAAGACTCATGAAGTTTATCTCATCAGAAGCAGATCTAACCAATTCAGTCATCATCAGTTCCACAGCAGAATCATACTTACGCTGGCCGATCCTCCAGAATCAAAGCAGTAGTTGAAAGCGGTTCAAACTCAATATTTTTACGCCTTGCTGATGGGGGTGGAGGTTTATACATTCTTCCTGTCCGTGCTTCATATTCCTAAACAACATTATTGATAAAAAGGATATTTAAACTTTCTGTCTTCAAACTTCTAATCAGTAGACTATTACTTGTTTAACACTTGCTAAATTATGTTAAAATGTATAATATTTAGTTATTTAAGATAGCAAGGAGCTACCATTACAGGCCAAAATTGTTTATAGCAAAGCAGTGCAGCTTTCCAGAACTGCTAACTACAGATGAATGAGAAAGCAGTTTCTTGTATCAACTTAATTTTTGATGTATTCTAGTTCAATATTACTACCGAGCATCCATGGATCAGTTAGGAAATCTGCATTATCTTCCCACATTAATTAGTGCACAAGAATATTTGAATAACATGTGAAGTTGACCAAGAAAAAACAACTAAGCAAATACAACCCACTGCAAACCACTAATCAAGAATGTGTGGCCAACACCCCATTAGGCTGTGCTGCCATCCGGCAAGATCTCAACAGGCTGGAGAGCTGGGTGAAGGCAAACCTCATGAAGTTCGATAAGGACAAGTGCAGGGTCCTGCACCTGGGGAGGAATAACAGCAGACACAGGTATAGGTTAGGAGTTTCCCTGTTGGAGACCAGCTCCACAGAGAAAGACCTTGGAGTCCTAGTGGACAGCAAGTTCTCCATGGGACAGCAATGTGGAGGGCCAATGATATCCTGAGGTGCATCAAAAATGTGTCCAGCAGGTCTGGAGATGTTCTTCTCCCCCTCTACTCTAAGTGAGACCACATCTGGAGTATTGTGTCCAGTGTTGGGCTCCCCAGTTCAAGAGACACAAGGAGGTGCTGGAGAGAATCCAGCAGAGAGNGGAACAATAGGTACAAACTTGAACATAGAAGGTTTCACTTCAACATGAGGATAAACTTCTTCGCAGTGAGGGTGACAAAGCACTGGAATAGGCTGCCCAGAGAGGTTGTGGAGTCTCCTTCTCTGGAGACTTTCAAAACCCACCTGGATGCATTCCTCTGCGGACCACCCTAGGGGATCCTGCTTTTGGCAGGGGTTTGGACTTGATCTCTGGAGGTCCCTTTCAACCTCTAACATTTTGTGATTCTGTGTATCTCTTCCCATTTCTTTCCTTTTGGCTATAGCCCTCCTAAGAACTGGCACTCAAGTTCCTGGAGCCATTAGCCAAGCCATCAAACCCATGCTATCCCATTACCATCTGCACTATACTCAGTGACAATACAACAATATTTATCATTACAAGCTTGTTTCACATAATTTCTTTCTCAGAGGTCAAAATTCATAATCTACTTAGAAAGATTCAACAGCCTTTAATACACAGAAGATCCTGAGGAGGAAAGAATCCTATTTCTTTTTTTTCACGAGGAAAAAAGCTAAGCAGAACCAAATGAAAACCTCAAATTTCATGCTCACTCATTTTTAGCCTCTGTAAATAAAGCTCTACTGCCAAATTACTGGGAGATCCACTCTCATGGTCCAGCAAATCTTAAAAGGTTATCTGTGAGAAGACTTTGAACTTGTTCACAAACCAGGTTAGCTTGTAGGTTCATGCTCTACTTGAGGCATTAAGGCTAAATACTACTGCAAGCCTCCCATATGCTGAAATTCTTACACAGGAGCTGAAGTATCATCTTTAAGGGAAGAAATTGAAGGTACTCTACTAATGTACTTTCACAGATCACACAGCTCTATTGAAGTCTAGTAATCACACAGCCAGATGAGCTCTAACTTTTATAATATTTTTTTTTAATCTAAAGATAGTTTGTTGTTGTGCATCTGTTGCTTTGGTAAGCAAGTAAATTCAATCTCAGACTAAAAGTATCCCATCACCAAAAAAATCCCACAAAACAATTATTAATAAGGACATACATCTTCCCCATCAAATACAAGTCTTCGCTAGGAAGTGCTCCCAATTGAATCTTACACCTAATACACAGCTTCTTGTACACATTAGTTCTCCCAGGGAAAAGGAGGGATTTACATGTTTAGCATTCATTGACAGCTTTACAGAACTAGTGCTGACAATTTTAAAGCTATTATATACATTTAAAGTTCAGTACACAGTTGAAGTCCATGAAGTCAGACGGGAAACAAATGTGATAATACAGCCTCAGATCTCCAGAGGGGGTACAAAGCATCTGCTCAACGCTTAAGTGTCTCAAAGCTTTCTGCTCAGTCTCCTTACCCTTCCCATTTTAATGATCTCTAACAAAATTTCTGTTGTTCCCCAACAGGCATAATACATTAAATGATCTGGAAAGCATAACCTCAGTGATGTCATGCTGATCTTGTCTCAAGAGGAAGTTATCACAGAATAACTAATGTTGGAAAGGACCTCTGGAGATCAACTTCCCTGCTCAAAGCAAGGTCAGTTACAGCAGGTTGCACAGGTTTGGCCAGATTTTTAACATCATCAAGGATGGAGACTCCACTCTTACTAGGCTGAGTATTTCCAAGTGGTTTCTCATCAAAGTACTAACCAGCTCCAGAGATCAGAGGAAATCAGGTGTGTGCACACTTGTAAAGCCACATGTATTACATGCTACTATACTTCCCAGATCCTGAGGACTGCACCTCCACAAAACAAGCCAAAGAATGTGTTTGAAACAGTATCTTTTGAAGTGGTTTTGCCCCACCCTCCCAATCAAATCTTCAGCTATCCACCCTTTAACCACTGTATCATATTTTGGCCCATGGCAGTGTACCAAATAATTCATTTTGTTAATGTCCTGGAAAGACAAACACCAATCTATAGCAACCAGTTTACTGTTTCAAACAGAAAATGAACTCTGTTGCTTTTTCACCTTCAAAACAAAACAAAACAAACAAACAAAAAAAAAAAGCCTAAGTATGCACCTTGTAAAGAAAAAGAATGAGGAACTACTTGCTATCATGATTTTCATATACATACACACTAAAAACCTAATTCTTTGTACATACAATAATTTAAAAGTTACTAGCCAGCTATGCTTAAGTACGGTGTGGTTCTAAATAGTTCTACGTCTCCAGCTAAATCTCTGGTTATGCTAATTTCCTAGAATGTATTTGTCTCCTGAAGAGTAATTCCTAAGACAATTTTTGATTGAAATTAGTACGAATCCAAGATAATTAGGCATATTCAAGCAAGTATCTTGAACAAGTAGACACATATGATTGGTTGAATCCTGCTGTAATTCATATAAGCACAAGAAAAATCAGAAAACCAACATTCACTGTATGAATCAATATACATGTTCTTAAGCCTAAAATTATTTCATCTAAACCCAGAGACATTATTATAGGCAGTCATGTCTTATACTTCAGAACATCCCGGCACATGTTTAAGTTCAGAATGTATCCTATCAGTGGTCAGCATCCAGGCTGCAGTACAGCTGCAAAAAATCCATCTCTCATTCTTGGTACAAGTTCTGATTTACTTTCACATGTTCCAGTACTTTAAGAGAAGTCACAAAATCGAGTTCATTCGAGTCTTCAATAGGGATTTCTGCAAAGGGCATCATCTAACTGTGCTTCTGAAAGTAAGCACACTTCATGGACAACTGGTGTTTGCAAGAGAATAATACATGAACAGAGAGGGAAATCAGTAAACATAACCAAGGAGTCAAATCAGAGACCAAACCAGCTTCAGGCACAAATGGTCAATGGCTGCATATTCCCCAAGATGAAATATATTCCAAAGTATCAGAACATCCCAATGGAAGATGCCTCTGTATCAAGAAGCCTGTGCTCTAGGAACTCATTTAAAGATTAGACCCCAGAACCATCAGACATACATGGAACTCACAAGTTTGTGCAACTAAAATATCTCTCTCTCTCTGTATTTTTTTTTCCCCTCTTTCCCGGAATACTTTGTAAATGTAAAGAATCCAACCTCATATTTGATGCAGAACCTAAAATGTTTGGCAAGGGATAAAAAGCCTGACCTAACAGAATTTAGCTTCTAAAGACATGAGCCAATACTCTTCCACAACAAAGTAAAAATACAATCTAAATTCAAATATCTTGTCAAATGGTTAACATGAAGGGCATATGCCAGAGGACAGAACAGAGTGCCCAAGATTCAAGACTATGTAAGTCCTGATTATAACAAAAAAATACAAAAACAAAACACCACACCACACCAAAATTGGAGGTGTCACATATTCCATTTCAATAGCCTAGGGAATCCTAGGGAACCTTTCAAATATCCAAAATAAAGGAAAACAAATCTCAGTTTTACTAGAAAATAAGAACATTTTTTCTCCTTCTTAAGGCTGCATCCTCTTATTTAATGCCAATAAATAGCATGTTAATAGGCTAAAAGTATGTTTTTTCCTAAAAAGCACTGTGACAATATATTTTAATTCAGTACATGGAGGAACTTGTATTTCTGGAATTCCTGCAGAAGATAAGCCTATTAACCTATTGACAGGTAACAGGTAATTTGGGCTGCGAATAAAGTCTTTTACTTATTAAGTGCCTTTGTGCTTAAGAAGACAAAGATATCCCAAACTGTATTTTTTAAAAAAAAAAGCGCAAAAACCCCTCTACAACCCCAGAAAATCACCTACCGTTTTAAACAAAAGAAAATAACAAACCAGCAGAGATCTTGGTATCTACATGGATAATATACAGAACTGAAGTTTCTTTCATCCTTCCTCAGAAGAGCCATACAGGACAGCTAGACCATTCAGAACTCTTTTAGGTATCTACTACTGAAGCATACAGTGTGACATACCCATAACTGCCTGTATCTGCTCCTTCCAGCATCCAAGCAAACTACCTCACAGAATGGAAAGCCAGCTGCAAGGCAGCATTCCAAAAGCATTAGTTGACATTAAGCAGGATATGCTTGTGTGGATAAATTATTTAACTAGGCATGCATGTGATGATTCAGTTTTAGAATACAAACTTGCATCTACATTGCCCATACTACAGAGTTTTAAGGGAATAAATATTGACCATGAAATTTAACATTTATCCTTCTGAGCTAAGTTTTGATCTATACAGGATCCAACAACAAAAGCTGAACTGAAAACAAGCAATAAAAGTCTTGGATTGCTATGAAAGTCCTCACAGTCCTGAATGTACCAATTATAAAGAATAAGCACCACAGATGCTATAATGTTTTAGATATGCTGAAGGAGAACGTGCCCTGATAAGCAACACTGAATTAACTTTCATTATGTTAAAGATTGTCTCTATTTAAAGTAGATGTCAGGACATATTAAAACTCCCAACTAAACAAAGCATGCGCTCTGTGTATGAACAGTTTCTTTTAACATGCTTTATTCTCCCAATATTCTAAACCTGATACTGAAAAAGGTTTTATTCAATCATGACATCTGTTGAAGAAGCAATTTGGATTGTCATATATTCTGCAAGTGGTTTTAAACTTCCCTTCTTTCTACACAGATGTTCAACGCTGTAGCAGATGGCCTCTAAAAACTTCAATATGATTATTTTCTAGCTGACTAGAAATATAGTACAATATTATTTCCCTTCATTTCAAGCTGGGCTGATCACTCAGAATTGAAGACTTAACAGAGTAGCTTAGGAGGCTGTCCATTTACTAAACTTTACTAAAAGTATTTGAAAATTTATATACAAAGATTTTCTGGTAATGCATAAGGATTCTCTCCTGTGTCATCATGTGAATGTGTCCTTAAGTTAAACACTAAAACTGCTGAGCTGGCACTGGTTAGAGGGTGATTATAAATAAAGACATGCTTACTGCAAGAGAAGATGTCACTGAAAAATTCTGAGAGTCCTAAGTTAGATACTTTCCCAGAACTAAGAATGCCAGATGCTATTAGGACAGACAGAACAGCAAATTCTTTCCTAACCTGGAGGCAATATAGGAGGGACCTATATCAACGCAGGAAAGTTAGCGCTCTTCACATCATACAAGAAACAACCAAAGAGACACTGAAGATCAACCTTCCAAAGTAATGCCATCCATCTTCAGTTGTTCATTTACTTTATTTTTCCCCTCAACTGGGTATTTAACAACTTGAATCAAGTTTCTTCTTGTGTTGTTTACTGAAAAACATAAAGCCACGGCTTTTGGGCCCAAAAGAGAAGAGCTGAGAGTGGCTGGACACACAAGCCATAGGCATCACATATCAACTAGCAATTATGTTACTGTTCTGTTTCAAAAATCCAGAGTAACAGATCCACACAACTAAAAAGCCAACTTACACCATTCCTGTTTGGTATTACATAAAAAACTTTCAAAGCAACAGGCAAGTGCATTGGACCAACTTCAGAAGGATAGCAACCACAGCAAACAGAAGGCATAACATACGACAAGAGTTTCAACAGCTACATGTTTCTAGGTTTCCAATTTCGTATTGGAAATAGCGATTAAAAGCATCTGGAGTTCTGAAGTGCCACTGTTAGAAGATTGTGTGACTTAGTGACAGGGAAAAAAGGATTCTAGGATAACAATTTCAAAGCTAATACAAAATGTTAAAAAATGTTACAAATTAAACTTTTCAACAATTTCTACTATTAAGCAAGGAGGCACAGCAAACATGGAATGTAAATTACTCTTAAGGTCTAGCATTACCTATTTTTTATTTAAGAACATGCAATATAAGCAATAATAATAATATTCTATCATTTTCAGTTGTTAGTGAGATTCATGTGTGAAGTTTGTTTATTTTACTAATGGTATCTAATGAGTTGATGGTTAGTGCCATTAAATATTCATGCCACTGTGAAAATGCAATGTTTATTCTATTTTAATGAGTGCTACATAGTCCCATGCATAGTATTCAATACAACTAATATATATATATTAAATTTCATACCCCTGTGTTTAATAGACTGAGAGCAGATATTGATGCAAGACTGCCAGAACTGTCATCCTAATGAGAAAAACAGAAGCAAAGCCTTAGTGAATAAATGAAGGAAAGATCATTACAATAAAGCAACATGCAAGCCAAAATTTAAATTCACATGTATTTATAGTCCGTATTTGAAGAAACATAGATGTGTCTGTTCCTCCTTCTTATGCAGCCTTCAAAACACAGAAACACACACCGAGACTCCACTTGTGGCACGATATGTGCAAACATCTATTGGACTACTTTTCTGTTTTAATTGAGGTTTTACGTTTTCTACAATCTCCCAAAGGGAGATCTTTTTCTACAGCACTTAAAAGGTGCGTGACAAAAAAAAAAACAACAAACCAACCTTCTCTGATACACTGCTCCTCCCTAATCCACATCACTCATAGGAGTTATGCTTAACCACCAGCCTTGGAAGATACACTGTTATAAAGAAAAGAATAAAACACTGTTTATAATCTGATACAAGAAAACTGAAACTGTTTGCCCTGCATATAAACTCACGCCCAACTACATCTTTACCCATAAGCTAGTTAGCTTTAAAGCTCAAAATGAATGCTCAAGAATAGTACTTGCATTGTGGAGAAAAGGGAAAAGAAACTGAACCAGACTTGGATAAGCACTTGGCAAGAAACTAAGTACTAGAGTAGCATCTAAACAGAACTTTCACATTCAAACTTTGAATTTTTTCTATTCAACGTGAGAGGGTAGAAAATGTCATTGAATAGTACAGAGTTTCAGAATGGGCCTTTAAGTCTCCCATCTTCTCATCTGCCACATTATAATTAGTATTCCTAAACTGAAAACTCAGAAGTGGGCTACATCACATCTCAGCCTCTCTGGAGAGCTGATGAGAACTAAGTCACTTAAAAGAAAGGTTTGAAGCATCAATCTGAAACAGCTGATACACACTGCAGCAAGGCAATTGGGAAAAGCCATGTCCAGCTACAGGATACCCTGTACAACTGCAGCTCTGCAGGTTTCCATCCAGAATACAAAGCCAGTTTTCTAATGGAAAAGTTTAGCTTAAAGACAGCACAGAGTGGGGGGACACACATGCATTTAAGCATGCTGTAGCACCTGGAAGAAGGGAAATAAGCTTCTTGTGCCTTTGGCATGATTTCTGAATATATTTACAGTGCTCTTGTACCATGCATAACTCAGGCTAATGAAAAAAATTTTGAAGTCTTCCTTCTCCCTTGCCATACTATTTTCTCCATTTCAGTACTGAAGTACCTAGCCTCAGGAGGATATGGCTTATATTAAAAAGCCCAACACTTTTTTTAAAGTCCATGAAAGACAGAATTTTTACCATGTAAATCTTTTTCCCAAATTCTATCCTTTCAGAATTTGATACAGACTGCCTAGATAATGATTTTGCTATCACAGCACCTCAGGCTTAGGAGCATAAGCCTGCTTAATGTGCAATGTTCACTTTTTAAGAGAAAAAAACCAACTATTTTTATCTGTGTTGTATTTTGCTAAAGAAATCCAGAAGTTCCAATAGACAGGGAGGCATCCCATCAAAAAGAGGATTCAGGAGACATTATTATTATTATTATTATTATTATTATTATTATTATTATTACTATTCCAACAAAGTAAAATAAGTTCTATCCTTTTTATTACCTAATAATTGGTTTTATATACTTGTTTTCTCAAAACTCAGCAATTTCCAAAGACAGAAGTAAGAATACATATAATGCTCCTTTCTTTTTGAGCTCTGAGATGAGAAATTTTGCTTCAATACTCTTCATAGCTGACCTGGAAGACTTTTTTTTTTTTTTTTTTTTTTTTTTTTTTTTTTTTTTTTTTTAATCAAATCAGAAGAATTAACTGTAGCAGAGTCAACATCTCTGCAGTATTTTCAAAACATTAAGCCCATGCACACTGTAGAAGACTCCCTTAAAGATGCATGTGTGCTACCACACAGCACTGATATAATGAGAGCTCTCTTTGACAGGTTTTCCCTGTCAAAGCAGCTGGGTAAACCTAGTACTGGCATTTGTCTCAGTGACGTCCTACCAACTTCATTACCAATTTATCACTGTGAAAGTTTAAAACACTGGGGAGTATCTTTGTTTTATCTCCAGCATAGCATTTTATTGCTATGAGTAACTCCAGAAAGATGGTGGACATTTCTGGAGAATCTAACCACTACAGTGTCTACAGAGAAAGCCACCACCACCTTCTCAATGCTGCTAGCAGATAAATTATCATTCGGATGCTCTATGTTTTTTGCAACACCAAATGCTCCCATTCATTGTTTGTCCAGGTTTCCAGGCTGTTTGTTACCATTATACTTCTACTGCCTGCTGAACAGGGAGAAATCTTGCTGTTCTCCTCTGTCCAGTAGTAGGGCAAGAGAAGTCAACACAATCTCTACCTGGATAAGTATCTGCTTAAGAGCTAATCCTCTGAAAAAGCACCTAGCACTGTATTTATCTACTTCTATCCTTAGATTTGTTGACAAACATGCCATATATAATTCTTAAGAGTTAGAAGCTTCATGCAGTGGTAAACTGAAAGAACAAAACTTGGAGAGAAGAGTTAATATTGCAAGTTAGGAGGTCTGAGTCATATAAAAACAGATTAAAAATACATCTGTTCCTCTAAAGAAAAACTTCCAACAACTCTTGCCCTGAGAGACCACTGTTGATTCAGTGAACGCAATTTCTCCATTAGATTTCAGACTGGAGATAACAACATCAGACAAATATGCAAGTTAAGACACTGGGGTTTAGTCCTCAAGTACAGTAATTTTTTTCTTTTTTTTAAAGATTTCAGAGCCACCCAAAAATACTAATTTCAGAGATTAGTTGTAGGACAGTGACCCAGTCATCAAAATCAGAGTTAGTATTTAATGGGCTACCTAAAATTAATACCTTCCATTTTGTACACAGGGCTACAGCTTTTGGAAAAAATGGCTTTAGTTCACTTCTGAATAAGCAATCATTTCTAAATCACTGCAAGCTTTTCATGGTATGTCAGGTTTAAACAGAAAAGGAGCTTTTTTATCCCCCCCCCCCCCATTCTCTTATTTAAGGTTGTCACTGACAATACTTTGTTAAAACTGGTAACAAAAATAATTTGCGCATGTTTATTTTTCTTTATATTGTGATGTGTATTTAGCTATTTTGAGCATATTAGAAAAACACACCATGTTGCTTTACACAAAATTAATAAATTATTCAAGACTTCAAAACTTAAATTATTTGATAATCAAAGCCATTCCAATCACAGATTAAAAGCTCTTTTAACCATAATTGCAAAAATATGAGCTTGCATTTTTAAAGAGAACTTGCATTTCAGTCAGTCCACATCAAAATGTTGCACATCAGCACACAAGACAGTTTCTGCCTTAAATGCTTCTGTATTGAAGTATTTTAGCAGCCTAATTTAAAGCAGATTTCTGTACAGAATGTAAAGAATTCACCAAACCAATTATTAATGACCACGTACTTCTTATAATTGTCAGTTTTATTAGCTGTAGTTCATGAAAAAAAAAGGGGGGGGGGGCACACTTCCTAAGAAACAAATTCATTTGACATTTGCAGTCCTAAGCAGTTACTATTTTCTCTTTGTAAAAAAACAGTGAAGGAAGGAAGCCCAGAGG
Organism: Ramphastos sulfuratus; assembly: GCA_013399055.1. Taxonomy (NCBI): domain Eukaryota; kingdom Metazoa; phylum Chordata; class Aves; order Piciformes; family Ramphastidae; genus Ramphastos; species Ramphastos sulfuratus. Next base: position 90,283 of record WBNM01025102.1, read on the forward strand.
AGGGAGATGTCCAGCAAGAGAGTTGGCCTCAATTACATCCTGCTTAGGCAGCTCTAAATCCAAGGAGAGTCAAGCATGCCAGCAGCTGTGAGCAGAGATGCCGCTGCCAAGAACTTTCAACCTCTGACCCAGTTTGAGCTAGAGCATCTCGCGCAGAGCATGCTGATGGCAGCACAGCTGCAGGGGACTCTGCCATCTCTCCAGCCATGCAAGCCCCACAGGCTGCTTTTCAATAAAAAATACTTATCATCTTCTACCTATGCTAAGAAACTTCCAAAGAAATTATTTACAGTAATATTCATTAGATGGTCTCTGAAGGCAGAGCTGGCTAGCACTGCTGTCTGAAAAATGTCTGAAACACTATCCCAAATTAAGTTTCCAGATCTTCTTGGAAGCTGTTCAAGTTACTAGGACCACTACCTGTTGTCTCTGCAGAGGCATATACAGCAATGTCTAGTTGATTAACAGTGACTGGAAGACACGAGCATTCATCTAAATGTAATTATCTATTTACTACATAATCCTTATCAAAAGGATAATAAAGGAAGCTTCCATCAGCCAGGATGGTAATGGGGCATGCGAGCTCTACCATCCCTTTGACTGTAAGACTAGTATGATGCAAACAGTTTTCTTGTTTTACTAACAGAGAAGTCCTTCAAGCTTTACAACGTTGCCATAACCTTTGATATAAGTATTACCCTTACCCAAAGGACATCCTCCTTCTATTAATTACAAAGGTTTTTACACTATGAGTTAATATTTCCTGCCAAAGGGCTTATTAAGATCTCATTTTTCATCTGAAGGATGCTGATTCATTACTGAGTTTCCTTAATCCGGGGTTTAGTGGCACCCTCCTTCACCAACTGCATCAGTATAGTCACCAAATTTCACATTCAATCACGCGGAATGTCCATAGCTGTTGAGGAACTGCCATAAACTCCCTCACAGGCAGCTTGCTTACAGCTTAAGCCTGTTCTACCCACAGCCTTGCACCTAGAAGCTCATTTTACAAAAGCTCATGAACAACGAGTAGCCACTTTTCTGGCTAGAGATGGCTAAAAAAATTAGGAGAAAATAGGAGATTAGTGTTTCAGATGACATTTGATACCTTAACGTCAATTTAGAAAGTCAAAGTGGAGGTTTGTGGAGACATTTCCACGTAGGATAGGATGTACACTGCCAGTTCACACAATTGCTTGTGAACAGAACATGCTAAGCTCTAATCTTTCTATCAACTTCTTGAAGTCCTCATAACTGCATTCTTGCCTATATTCTTCTCGCTACCAGTAGATGAGTGAAAAGTTTAGTGTAGGAATGTCAGTCAGCCATTCAAAGTGAAGATCCTGTTTTTCACTGATCTTCAATGGCCAAGTATGCCTTTATTCATTCTAATCCATGGCCATCCTAGCAATCTGAACATTTCTGAGAAAACAAACCATTGGCTTTTCTCCTAAGACATATGCACAAGGACCTACACTGTTTATTTTAAACATATAGGCAAAACATATCACATCTTAAATGTTGAGACATTAGGGTCTCCTCTCAATTTAAGAATCAAATATTCTCAGGCAGAGTAGATCTAACTCTGCACAGACTAAACCATCAATCTGCATCCCCCTTTGAAAACTTTAGGTAAATTAAAAGCTAAAAACATTAGCTATTACCATCACATTACTTAAGATTATATAAATCCAATAGTGACCCTAATCTGTCAATGATTATAACACAAACCACATGACTAGTGGCTAGAACCAACTCAATCATGTTTAAAGACAATACATAGGTTTAATATATTTACTGTCTTGTCTCTTTGGTTAAGTTAAAAATAAAGGAAATACTACAGTTTGAAAGAAAAATAGTCACTGAGAGACAACAGGATAATAAGAATACTTTTGCAGATTATGACTGTCTCCTGAGCAAACATCTTCATTACTAGAAAACTTGAAGCAGATGACTGGTAGCATTGTGTGCATTCTCCATTTCTTAGGATGGCAGAGACATCTGGATTTTTACTACAGTAATTTTATAGCACAAGGGCCAACAATATTCATATGAAAGTAAACTAAAGAAAACTTGCATTTAAAGCATTTAAATAAGGAAAATTGTATTTGACAATTTTTAAAAAGCATCCATTTTACTTCAGAGTAAATAGCACTTGCTGTAATCTTATCATTTTCCTACATTTTATTGTGTGGCCACCCCGATTACAAGTCCTTCAAAAAGAACCTCTCGTTTTCCACTTCAGTTCCTCCCAAAAGGCCCTCTTCACCACAAAGCTCCTTCTAGAAGATGGCTGAAGACTGTCTCATTCACAGGCAGTTGCACCTGCCAAACACATCAGCTTATATGGAATTTAAGGAGACAAAGAAAGGGGCTCTCAAGAGATTCAAGTTACTGTTTTCACCAATAGAGGGAACATTCACAATGTCAACAAATATTTCATTCACATGTCAACAAATATTTCAAATTCAGGACTGCAAGTTAACATGAAGTATGAATACATTACCAATCACTCATCTTTAATGGCACTCACCATGCCATTTTATTATTGTTATTTTATCACATTAATGACAGACTCCACAGGAACAAATATATGGAAGCACAACTTGCTATCAGGGGAAAGAAATCAGAATCACCTTTCTGTAGTACCCCAGTAACTCCAAAACAAGTTCAGCATATAGTACTATTTTGAAACAAAAGGACTTTTATTCTCACTTGAGATGTAAGTGAAACAAAGTTACACATTTCAGAGTACTAAGGACTTTGTCACAATTTACTCAGGTAGTATTCCAGACAAGAATCATTATGGAGAGATAAATTAGATAGAAAAAACCCCAACAACAAGAAGCACAAAATCAACAAACCACAACAAGAACCACAAACCAGTTTTGTAACACTGGGATACCCAAGAATTAGTAGATATTCAGTTTTTCTTCAAACTATATATATGTAAGTACGATGATGGGCTTACTGTAACGAACAGGCAAAAATAACTCAGAACTGAATTTCATAATGGAAAAGTAGAGTATTTCACAATCAATTTACCATGAAAAGAATTACAGCATATCGTGTTCTGAAGTTTTGATCTAAACATCTTAAACATTGTTTGAAGATATATCACCTGTTCACAGGCACCAAGATGTACTGAAGAACGTACTAGATAAACCATAGAACTTGCACTCCCTCAGTAACTACTGTTCTTTAGACAAAGTCCCAAAAGCATCTTCCCAAGTCATCCTGTGGCTGCAACAAAGTGGAGATAACAGCATAAAGCTGCAGTATCTATGCACTAATCTTTAAGCATTTTTTAGAGTTTACTCACCTGCTGAATTATTTTGGAATCTTTTGGAAGGTTTTCTCTGGGTGGGACTTTTCCAAACAACTTCCAACCAGGAGCGCTTTGGACAGCAGGTTTGAGTTCCTTTGTCCTTTTAGTGAAAAAGTTTCTGAAAAGAGATGAAAGTTTTCTTTTTGTTTAACATAACCATATAAAAAAATTATATTTGTATTGACTTAGCATTTCTTTAAATCAGGTTCAGCACTGGAGAGATACTGCTCAGCAAACAGATGGGGTGCTACCTTAGTTTTCTGTTATACTTCAAAATAATCACCTTGAAGTGGATCACCTTTCACTACAGGTGATTAGATACTAATATTTGTGCTTAACACTCAGTTTTAGCTCTGAACTCTAAGTTACTTCATGCAATATCAGAGCTCTTTCAGTAACACCACTTTCTTTAATGTAAGTTAGCAGCTTGCACCAGCTCTCAAACTTTTGTTTGGGATTTGTTTCGGTGCATCTTATGGAGCTATTTGGAGACTGAAGACAGCTGGAAATCACTACATAACTTACAGATTTAAAAAAGAAACAGTGACCTATCATAGCTGCTATGATTTTTCTGCACTCTTCACACCTTCAACTCTCAAAACATGGACTAGAAAACACGGAAATGTACACACAGCTTCAGTTTAACAGATAACCTTTGCCAGTGCCTAAAGCAATTATACTCAAAACAGGCAGATGAGTGTATTGCTCTACTACTTGTTAGAAAGCCAAGCATCATAAGATCTAGACAACCACTGTCTAGATGTACAAATGCATTGCTTGTCTCTGATCACAATCCCACACAGGCTGTGCTATGTACAATTACTTTGAAAGTGTGAGAAGTGCATTTATTCTGATATTGGAAAGTTACTTTCCAGAAACTAAAACAGAGGGATTAAAAGTTAAGTAGTCTGTAATGTTATTTCTCAAGATGCTTACAAGTTGGCCTCTGAACAAACAGAATATGGAGTGCTGTTATTGGAAGACATTTTTGCACAGCGCTACCTCGCTGGCTTTGTAGGTTCCATATTTGTTCTTCATTTAAAGCATTTGCTATATCTTAAAATACATTTCCTCCACAAACTGAATACATTCACATTTGTGCACACAAACCAAGTCTTTATCTCAGCTTTGCCAAGATAAAAGAAGCATGCTTCAACAACTACAATCTGTGTGAAAAGCACATAGTCACTCTTAAATTCCAGCACTGTCAGAGTTTCTGACCATGCAGCATAGTTTTACAATCAGGAACTGTTAGTCTTTGTAAGACACTGCATAGCTTTCAAATACAAACTATCTTTTCAGTTCCCAGAATGTTTTTTTGTTATTTGGGAAACAAGCAAATGTCTGTCACAAAAATCCCTTCTGTGCAAGTTTGCTTGAATGGACTCTACAGATACTTGTGTGCAGCTGAAGATCTATCCACCAGAAAACAAGACAGCTGGAGAGGAGAATCAGATGCTCATAAAGTGCAAAAGTCTCACACAAACCAGTAAACTCAAAACTAGTGTTCCTGTGGAATTCAGGAAAACCAAGAAACTCAGAACACCAAGACTACATGCTCTATATGAAGCCACCAGCACACACTGCTTTGAATAACTTGGAAAAACAAAACCAAAACAAATTACAAAAAAAAAAAAAGACAATTACTGATTCAAGAAAGCTATGGGTGCACCAGCACACTCTTCCACTTCTGTACAGGTCTGCTAGGCTCCTGTTCCAACCCAGTAAGCATGCTTGGGAATAACCATTTGCACAGTATGAACAATTATCATAGTATCACAGTATAAGCAAAGTTGGNTTCGAGCTGTTGCTATTAATAATAGCTTCATTAATACCATGTATTTTAGTAAGCACCGATGGTGATCTGTGCACCCTGCAACTCTGTTCCCCACCAGGGAAACCTGCAGCATCTTAGTCCATACCCATGGAAACAAAGTAAGCACATCCAGAACACCAAACTAATGACCTGGAAGAAAGGGCTGAGGAACCAAGACGTGCTACTAACATCTTTAAAAGATACTGTCCACGATCAATCCCAGGAACGCATATCATTAGTGAAATGAACAGGTCCATTCTTTTAGAAAAAATGGGTTTTTTTAAAAAAGCTGTAAAAAGTGTGCTTATGCATATAAAGTTTCATTTTACAAGTATAGGACATTTTTCACAGTGCTTCCCCTTGTCTTCAGAAGGGAAGGTGCAGTGTTCACAGAATCATCAAGAAAATATAAAGTATTATAAAGATCGGCGTGTCATTAAATGCTATACTACAGCCTTACATCTGCAGCTATTATGATAGTGTATTCAAATAAGACTGTATTTGAACTTAACTGGAGCAGATTTTTCTGTCCAAAATGCAGGTGTGCAGGAAAATAGATTCTGGAGTACCATTCCTAAAACAGCAAACAGATCATGCATCCTGCCTTCACAGATAGCCACAGCTATTACAATTTCTGCATATGCTATGGAATACCACCAGGATTACCGTGCAGTTCAGCTCCATGGTTTCTAGCACTTACAGAAGCTGAAAAGATACGTGTCTTTAACATAGATACCAATCTGTCAAGGTAGCAAAGCTGTTTAATGATTAACCAGGAAGCTGGCAGATTTAAAAAGGGAAAACATGTAAACACATTAAGATTTTAATTAATATTTGTGTACAAAAGATCGAAGCATGATCAAAGCTCTTATGAGACTTAATTTTTCCAATTTCATTCATAAAAACAAATGTAACATTAAAACAAACCACCATAAAGAATCTTGAGGGGTTGGGGATTTTTAATATTCTCTGATGTACTGAATTAAGTAAAGACTTCTTTTGCTTTTTATGAATGTATAAGTGTAATTAGACAAGTTTAATTTAATAAGTATTTATTCAAGTCTGTTTCTTGCAAAGGCATAAAGTCGGTCAGACTTGATAGCATGTCAGAATAAACCTCAGATAGGAATGCTAATCCAAGAGAAAGGAGTGGAAGGTTTACAAAGAAGCTCTGCTGAAGATGGAAGGACACTTCTAATACATTGTTTTGGCAGCTAACAGCGTTACATCTGATGTGTTGTTGGCAAGAGTAAAGCCTTACAAAAGCCCTGTTAAGGAACAGCATCTGTGAATGCTTAGAAGTTGCACTCACTGAACTGCAGGAAGTGTATTAGATTTGATATATTTGTTGCTGCTTAGAATATTCATGAGTTTCACTGATCCCAGAAAAAGTCATCCATTGAGATGGACTGAAAGTCAATAGTATTTTGGTACAGAATCTCAAAATCCATTCAAAATTTTCAAAATTCCTTTTAAAAGAGAGGCCTAAACTTTAGAACTGAAAAGTGCTTTCTGTTATAGGGCCTCTGGGAGAGAAGCACTATATTAGTACATCAAATTAAGCTTTAGTTTACAAAAGCCCAGTGGAAAAGTTGTGAAGTTTTTTTCCCTGCTAGTTTTATATAACCACACTGGAACACATATTAACACTGTCAATGTCACTCACAAATGTTTCAGTAGGTATATTAAAGAACTTGCAAAGTAACTGAAGCACCACAGAATAAGAAGTTGCTACTGGCACACATCCAGACAATTTTAGGAATAAATGTTTTGATTACACTACACAAGAACCTATAGGTTCTCACCATCACATAACTACAACAGCTGTAGCAACAGCTACAACTGGTAGTTTTCTTCCTTATTCAACAACATTGCTTCAAACACTTCTGCATGTGCCCACAGCATACTGTTCAAGAGCTTTACCATACTGATGGTGTCATATTCACGGATGTTACGCGTTTCCACAGGCAGCATTAATATGATGTTCTACTAGAGCAATTGCTTGTCTTCATTCTGCTTTTGCTTTTCAAATCATTTTTCTGAGTACTGTTTAAGAAAAATTGGCAAATTCTACATGGAGTTAGAATTACGTCTCAGAAGGGGATCAGTGGAATGTGTTAATAGGACTATTTTTTGTTGTTTACTTTGTGGTTTTAGCTTTCCCCATCACCACCATAAAACCTGAACACTAAACACTAAACTTTCTGAGCTAGCTATGCACAAGCCCAGGAAGATGACATTTCCAGGTTTTAGAGGAAATTATTGGAAAATAACAAAGGCAATTACCTCAAGCTTGATCTTAAATTTCATTCAACACCAGACTAGAAACTGGGCTGCCTGATTTGCACAATAGCCACTCAGAGGAAGCTTAAGTGTTTTCAATAGCAGCAAACATGAATATCAGTAGGTAAGAAAGGTACCAGGCTAGATATGACTCCAGCACTCTGCCTCTAGATATGATTGATTTGCCTCTCCACAAGATCAAGTAGTTTTATGAGTCTTCCATTTGTTCAAAAATGCCACATTCAAATTTAGTTTCAAGTTAGATGTCACTTTGTTTTGTTTTTTTTTTAAAGAACTATAGCACACACACCAATATTGCCTTTCTACATCTCCACTGCATGTCACTGCACCAGGCCATGGGTACTCCACTGCTTTGTGATCCAACTAAAGTCTGAAGTTGCTTTCCTTCCACTCCAAATGGGTTTCGAATCTGAGCCTCAAAGGAGCCTGCCAGAATAACCATCTCCAATCACTCAGAGATGTTGAGGTGTAGTACTGCATCACTGGAAGCAATCAACCTTATTTACTTCCCATTTTTCTCTCTAAAACTTCCACTGTAATCCAGTATTCTTAACAACACTTGGAAACAGCATTCACAACTCTCTATCTGCCCTTAGCCTTTTAGATTTAAAACAAAATACAGATCCAGACTCGTGTTTCACTCCCTTCATGACACCACAACCTGTAGCTTTTAAACCCATAAATTTAACACCATCTGTGAAGTGCCAGCCCTGGCTTTCAGTGCTAAAGGACTAAAGGAACACAATCTAGTAACACAATTATTCTAACCTGGTCAAGAAGCATGAAGACGACCTGTGCTAGAACCACCAAGGAAAAAAAGAGAACAGTAGTTTAGAAATCTGTGAAATGCAACTAAGTTGTGAAATAGCCAGCTAAAATGCAGTATAGCTTACTCTGCATTGTTAAAGTACTTTTAATGTGATTGACTAGAAAGCCTGGAAGACAGAGTGGATAAGGCCCTTTACAAACAAATAGGAGAAGCTTCATGCTAACAGACCCTGGTCCTCATGGGAGACTTCAACCACCCTGACATTTGTTGGAAGAACAACACAGCAGAGCACCAGCAATCTAAGAGGTTCCTGGAGTGCATAGATGATAGCTTCCTCCTGCAAGTGGTAGAGGAACCCACAAGAAAAGGTGCTATGCTGGACCTAGTCCTCACCAACAAGGAGGTGAGGAGGTGAAGCTGAAGGGTAGCCTTGGCTACAGGGACCATGAAATGGTAGAGTTTAATATCCTCAAGGCATCAAGGAGGGTGCATAGCAAACTCACTGCCCTGGACTTCACAAGAGCAGACTTCAACGTCTTCAGTGGTCTGCTTGGCAGAGTGCCATGCAAAAAAACCCTGGAAGGAAGTGGGGCTCAAGAAAGCTGATCAACGTTCAAGGATCACCTCCTCCAGGGCCAGAAGCAATGCATATCAAAAAAAGAGGAAGGCAGGTAAGAATGTAGGAGGTCTGCACAGTGTGTCCCTTTATGGTTCACTAATAACACAAATAAATCTAATTTAAAATGCTTCTCCAAGTTAGACAATAACAACAACAAAAATACACACGCACAAAAAAACCCCACCAAAACACAACTGTGGGCATCCTTGTAAAGCAATCCCTGCAAAATCTGAAGCTTTGAAGCATGACACCAAAGAAACAATTTTTTTTCCAAACGAAATATTCAAAATTCAGTTATGTTAGAAATAAGTTAATATGGTGTTTAAATATTGACACTTAAAACTAGACTACTATTCTCTTTTATTTGCTTTGCAAGGTAACTTTGACCTTATTCAAAGTGTTTACAAGGCTTACTTACTAATCTACAAATAAAACAGTTCTAATCCCTTAAGTTATATTGGTGTACTAAAAATGGTATTAATTATAGAAAATAAAAACAAAACCAACAAAAAAGGTGTTAAAAATTGTTCTGACTTTAACTTTACATAGTCTTATTTATTGTCATGTTCAATCAATCATTTCTTCTTGTTGTATCTACTTTTCAAGATCTGTGGTAACGGGGAAGAGCTGAGAAAAAAAAAATTGAAAGTCACAGGAGCTGACAAAGGAAGTGAGGGTTGATTAAATTTTCCTTTTTATTAAGCATATAGTATGGTATTAGATGCTGCATAAGACAACTACCTCATGTTAAATCCAGGGAAGGAAGACACACGCAAGGAAGAAACAGCCTTGTATCAAGAGCATCCTCACTATATCCTACAACTTTTCCTCCCATGATCACAAAGGCTTAGAATGGGAACACAGCATGGAATTAATGCTACACACGAGTATCAAGTTACGGAGGAAAAAAAACAAACAGAAAAGAGTTTAGCTTTTCTGTTTGTTATAAACTTAATTACAAAAAAGCAATTAAAAACCTTGAAAGTTGCACTTCTCAGTAACTGAAGTACATTAAAAATCCACAGACTCTAATAAAACCTCAGCATTTGAAGAACATTATGAAGTAACAGAATTCATTAAAACTGCTTATGTGTTACAATGTAATTGATTTTAAATCTCCATAGAGTTCTGCAGAGAAGCATACTGTCTGCTCTTGCTCCATCCCTGGCACATAAAATAGGTCTGTATTTGAACTTTGTTGAAATTTGAATTAGCCAAAAGACAAACTGATAGGGAATATTAGGTATATAGTTTCCTTATCTGGAGAGCAGTATCAGTAAGGAATTGTTATTAATGCATTTTTAAAATTAATCATTTATACTTAAAACTATACTTTCAGAAGAGTCTTCACAAATTTTAAAGAGACCTACAAGCCTGCAGTTCAGTATTTCTTCGATGACTGTAACTGAGTACACAAGAATGACTACATTCACACTGGCATGTTTTTAATCACATGTAAAATGCAAAAGATGCTTAAGACGACAACATAATTTTTCCTCATACTCCAATGTCATCCATTCTGTTAAAGTCTTATGTGCAGTAATTTGGAAATAACAGCAGAATAACAATGCTTGATTACAGACAATTAGCTCCTCTGCTTTAAAGAAGACTTTTTCAATAATTTACATACAGAAACTAATGTAACTCAACTCCAAGCATAAATAATGAATCACTAAAAGAAAACAAAACCTTTCTGGTTAGCCAGTTACAAAGCTTGCAGAGCAACAAAAGTAGGATTCCAGACCTCCACTTTAAAATGGTTATATATAGTATGCAATTTATAGAAATTTATTTTTAAAAGCATCCAAAAAGTTGCAATGTATGTTCAGAGTGCACACAGTAATTACTTTAGACCAATGGATAGAATGTCCCCATTATTTTAGATTTTAATTATATGACATTGTCCAGGAGCTATTTGCTCACTCTCATATTCTCAGAATTATTTCCTCACATTATCAGTTCTGGCTGGAAAAGTGACACGAGCATAAAAACATTAAAAGCAAATACCCTCTTCTTTACAAATACGTTTTTCAGCTCATCCTTCATTCTAATGCTCCAACCTTAATTTCTAAACTAACATGCAAATGGTTTTAGGTTTAGTTTTAAATTCTTAATGTGAAGAGTTAGAATAAAACAGAAATAAATTTTGATTTTATTGCATATTTTATATTTTTAGTTCCAATAACTTAGAACAACATCACCCCATTTTGATTCAATACATTTACACAGTTGCTCGAGCACAAATGACCCAATCAACTTTACAGTTCACATCTTCCACTGGGTTGCTACAGCACAAGCTTCTCTAGATTTTGTTACCCCCAAACACAGATCTATTACAGGATATTTCTAGTTTTAACACATTTCAGCAGTACAAAGATCTATTCTTTCTCTCTACACCAAAAGTATACCAAACCACCCTCTCCAAAGGAACTTCAATGTTTGCATCTGTAATATTCCAAAACTACAGTCTTAAGTGCTACACAAACAAGTTTTTGGTTTCTTCCTCCTCTCAAAAAAGGAAAAAAAAAAAAAAAAGCACAAAAATATGCATCTTCAGCAAGAGGCTTGCAGCATTCTTTTTTTTGTTGTTGTTTAATGAAACTATGACATCGCCATGGGTATTAGTGGTCAGCTAAATCCTCAGCAACAATTAAGTATAACTGAAGTCAAATGAAATGAAATGTCAAGGAGTAACTGTTAAGGATTGAGGTACAGGGAAGGAAGTTTCCTGCCTCTTAGAGGCCACAAAGATTAGCAGAACTACTGATACCAGTCCCAAAGTTGCTTTGCAAACTCTGCTGGCAAAACAGTTTTATTACAGTACAAAAACACAGGAAGTTTTAAGAGTTGAAAGCATTTTGGTGATATTACAGAACACTCTGTAAAAAACACTTACTGATAAACAGTATTTTAACAGTCTACATTAATGTCTTAAAGAGTTGTTCTACAGGTCAGCTTCACAAACAGGCTCAAACATTTAAAAAATATATACAAACAGGCAGACATGTATGGTTAAATTTCAGAATGCCCAAGTGCAAAGAGTAAAGGAAGGTAATCAGTGGGGTCTCATCTTTACTTTTCAAAGTAAACTAGCAAAATGCTCTATGCTGAACTATTCTATTATCTCTGTATTTTATCAGGCAGTTCAGCAGCTGTTTTCACACTACACTAAGCACTGTGGTCAATCTACTGCAATAATAAACAAATGTCACTTGCCTACAAAACCTAAACCAAAACCCTACATGGGTTCACAGCTGCAAGAAATGGAGAATTTCTACCAGCTGACTAAATATCTCCTGCTATTTTTCGTATGGCCAGGAATATCTACTCCAGCAAAGCCACAGCTGGTTTTCTTAGAACATGTTGCTGTTTAACAGTGCTTGAGGAACAGGACTCCCACTCACACACCTAATGGCGAAACTGTTTCAGCACCACTATGGGGAAGCCCATTCCTATTGCTTGTACCAGTATGTCCTACACTTCCTTTGCTGCATAGGTTCCAAGACTGTGAGTAACCTGCAAGTCAATTCAATTCACCAATCCCAGAAAAAAAAAAAAAATCCACATTTTCTTCACTTCTCAGTTTAATGACCTGCATCAGATCACAGAGAATCAATACCAGAAGCAGGGAAGAGAGATTCTTTTTGTTTCCTGACAACAGCAAATTTTTCGGTCAGCTCACCAAGATACCTCACTACAATACAATGAGGCAAACTACCTGAAGCTGTTCTAGTAGTGACTCACTTTCAGTAAAGGCAAAGCTCACCCGCTTTATCAGGGCAATCACTATACTTAACAGCCCCAATGTTCCTACGAGATACATTTTCAAGACAAAGTGAGAAAGATTTCCAGTCTTTGACACAACCTATGAACCTGTGAACTGTAAGTTCAAACAAGGCACAGTTTTATTTTGAAGACGGTCCCAAGAATTGGTGATGCTTACTCCAACTTGCCTATGTAAGCCTGAGTTAATATTCTTCCCTTCTGGTCCCAGAGTGTGCTGGTTTGAGGCNGAGAAAGTGTCCATCAACTAGTTAATTGTGCAATGCAGCATTACTATATTACAACTTTGTAGCCACTCAGTGTATCAGGTTTCTGCAGTAGTTAGCACTTCACAATGTATTTTGTCACTGCTTCAGTGATAAACTACAGAAATACTAAAAAACACAAGGATCCATTTTTTTATCTGTTAGACAGCTGATACTAATATACACCAGCTGATTCTTACATTACTGGATGCATTAGGCAACTGAAACAATAGAGGTACAAAAGAAAAAAAAAAAGCTGCAGATGGAAGTTGGAGTACTATAGCAACCTGATACCTATCCAGTGGTAAATCAGCATACAATTCTTATGTTTGTGAACCTGAAGTTTAACTGTGGTTTGCTACCCAAGAAATACTCCAGCCGGATGCACAGCGTATTACATACTTGTGGTGAAACACTCATTTCCAATGTTTTTCAGAAACACAAAGCTCTCTAAAACCTACACATCCATCCTAAGGCCTGGGAATGAAACTTCCTCACACAGGCATTTTCAACTCATACACCTTGAGGACTTGCTCATCTTCACAAGCTGCTTGGAACTGGTTAACTAATGAAACCAAGCCTGCCGTCATACAGATTTAATTTGCTACAATGGGAACACACTTGCCACAGGAACTTTAGGTGCACAGAAACATTTCCTTGACCTTTTTATGAATAAAGAGTTAATATAATTTTAGTAAAATTTTCAATGTGCAGAGTTATTTAAAAAGTTGGTAGACCAATAAACATTAAGCATTACTCTTCAAAGTTTGATACTCTTTGTGTTATATTGCAGATTACATTTACTTAAGTTGTCACCAAATTTGTTATTCATGACTGCGAGCCAGAAATTGGCCAACATGTCAACATAACTTCATTTAAAAAAATCATTCTTTGCAAACAGCAAATGAAGACTCTTCAGGGAAGCTTCTTAATTTTATAATACTTTTTCCTACTTTTATCAAGTTAATTATGTCTCTCAGGAAAAAGGGAAACTGTTTGAGGTTAGTTACAGATTTGGGTCTAGGTGCTCTTTTCTAGTTAATTCAAATAAATTATAATACCCACTCATTCACTCAAATTACAAGATTGCTTAGTGAAAGCAAAACCCAAGGTCTGACAAAGACAGGTTGAAGGGTGCTCTCAGTTTTTTGGGGGAGGTGTTGTTCTATTCCCTAAACTCTTCTCTCTGATTATCTCTCCAGTACACTGTCAGTATATTTCTTTGACCCTAGAGGAACTGTTTCTTACCCCCTGCCCAGTTCTGGACAGGGCAAAAAACAACCTCGAAATCAAAACCAAACACACAAGTGTTTCCAGGCTGTCAGTGAGAACTGACCAAGATTTAAGAACAGGCAACACAGAAATATAAATTATGCATCATAAAGTGCCCCCATCAATCTATTCTTTTACCCTTACACAAACAGAAGTCTTAGGAGATCTGTTGTGACTAGAGACAGCTCATTCCTCGCTTGACTTGAATTTTTGACCAAAACTCCACAAAAGAGATCTTTTCCCCACTGCTGTACTATATATACATCCACTGAAGTTTCATGCTGATATGTAAAACAGAAACACTCTGTATACACAGAGAACCACTGATTTGGGTATTAAACACTTACAAGACACAACTGTAGACTAAGTATATACCTACACAGCTCAAATAGCTACAAGTGCTACTTAGTAATAAATTGAAATACAAACTACAGATCTGGATATGCTATTATGTACACAAGTAACAATAATCAGGGAGGTGAATCTCTCTGCAATCCTCCACAGTCTCTGTCAAGGACATTAGTAGGAGCAAGAAGTTCGGCAGCTTTTGAAGACCTACCTACTTACTGAACCACAGAATTGTGTTTACAAAGAGGGAGAAAAAGATATGGGCTTCAGTGACTTCTCAGTTCTTTGTTTCTACAAATACTGACTCCCTTCAACTTTCTGTCATCTCCTTAAGTGAAGATTTTTCAATACTTCTGGATAATAAGCACAACTGCTCTGGGTAAGGAAGGATGGATGAGACTAAAGAGGTTTTCTGTAAAGATGTATGTGCCAGCTACCATACATGCTCATAACCCCTTACACCAGCGTGCACACAGCACATTGTAAAGATCCATGAGATGTGGAAGTTACAAATTAAGGGCTTCACTATTTTATTAGGAAACCTTGATAGATGTATTCTGGAAAACAAGTTGTTTGGAAAATGTTGCTTTAATACAACATACAACAACAAAGTGTCACTGCTGCTGTCAACAGTAAGGTCTGAATTCAGGAATAAGAAACTTTGCAAACTACTAGATAGCTAAATTTATCTAGTAAATACACAATTAAGAAAGGAACAACATCTATACAAACTGAGAAGATGATGCCTGGTATATACACGCACAGTTAAAAACAGATTTAAAATCACTGTGGATTCATCTCAGCTCTGAAATACACATTGCTGCTTGCCCTTTTTAGTTTACCTTTCTGCTCTGTATGTGCTGCTTTGGGGAATAAAGCATATTGCAATAAAGCTAACTATCATGGCTTTAATTTTACTGTTCACGCAATGTGCCCGCTCACAGAAGCATTCTGTATCCAGTAGCAATTCACTAGGGCTACCCAAAAATGATCCAATAACCCCAGAACAGTAAGTTGCTACATACTACCACAAACCATAAGAACAGTCCGTGTATACTGCTGTATTATGAATCATACACAGGAGTACAAAGCAGTGACAGGTGACTTTCAAGATGCCACTTAATGCTCTGACCATAACAATTGCACAGCGGAGACAAGTGACCATAATCATGCAACTTCGCTTGCCACGGTACTCTGCTCCACATACCTCTGATTTACTTGAGGCATCCCACTTCACATGCTGAGAGAAACAGAGGTAGAACAAAAAAGATCAAAACCAATTGTTTTTCAGTTAAAAGTTGTCATCATTGATTTGACAGGCTTAGTAATTTGGCACAAACACAACTTAAAATCCCATGGTCAAATATTACACCTAATACTTATCTGGGGAAATAAAATAATCATTGAGTAAATTTCTTGATGACCTTAAAATAATTATTACTGACAATCTCAAGGGCAAAGTCACTTCCTGTAACAGAGCTTGGGCAAGATGCTGCTGTTGACAGCAGCTCGCTTTTGCCCCTACCTCACCTCATCAGTTTCTTCTTCAGTGAAATGAAGACAGAGAATTAACACTAACCATTTCAAAGAATTGCAAAGAAGGCTCCTCTGGTAATTGAAAACTGAAGAGCTTGGAGCAAGCAGCTGGAAACTGCAGCCTCCTAACCTAGATCTGCCATGACCAAATAGTTTGTCTGAACAGGCAGTTACAACAGGAAAGCCTTCACACTGAAGGCAAGACTTCCCCCTTGCCTGCTATCATTTTTTTAAATAGCAGCAAAAAATGTTCAGCTTTAAAAAGTATTTCCATACAATTATGACTATTAAAAAAAACAACAAACAATGGGAGCTACAAAATTTTTGACAGTTTGTAAACTAGGCAAAGAGCATTCCAAGTGCAAAGCTTCCTATATAAGATGCTTCGAGCTGCTGAACTACCTGTGCTTAACACATCCAGTACCTTTTCTTCTACACCATAGGAGCAAGTACATACTCTGACAAAACATGAGCAAGTTGGTCTTCTCTTAATACAACACGGCCACCTGGTACAACTTAAACTTTGGACAGCAACATCATTTATGGCTCTGTGCTCATTCGAAAACACAAGCAACCATCTGCTGAGAAGTTTGACAAGGAGGTACAGTTGCTCTCAATACTCCATCACAGGACAATTTTTATACAATTTGAGTCTAAGAAATAGATAAAAATCCACTTACAATGGCAACTGTCAATTTTGAATTAATCTGAGTAGTTTAAAAAAAGAAGTGAGAAGTGTAAGCCTTTAAAGTATCAGAAATAGTTCAGAAGACAGTAACAAACCATTCAAAATCATGAAAACTTTATTATCGTTTTTCTAAGCAATGAGACTATAAATGCTAGTATTACTGTATCTAGAGACAAATATAAAATATATCAAGGAAAAGGAGTTCAAGGTTGTTTGGGGGTTTGCTTTGTTTAAAAAAAAAACAACACCAAATCAATGAAAGCAGAGTCTACTAATAGATCTCATAGTTGGTTTTATCTAAGTAGCCAAAATAACTAAGGCATTTTTATGAATGTATCAACAGAGATGAAAGTGAAATCCCTAAAGGCAGTATCACTCCCTAGCTCAAATGCAGAAGAGGGCCAGCAGAGCCAGTCCAGAGCTATGAAATTTGCTCTCTGGTAACCCCCTTTTTGCACTGAGGTGCACTATAGCTTTTGCCAGGTTAGAAGCAATTCACTTTTTCCTGTGTATTACTCAAGCTTCTACTCAAAACAGCAAACATCAGTGTATAATTGACAATAACTTCTACTGAATGCCAACTTCACTCTTTTCTATGAGGAAAAGTCTCCAGAATTTCATTGAGATATCACTCTGGGGAGAAAAGCAACAAGTATCAATGTTACTGGTTGAGTTGTTCAAGTAACAAGGTGAAGGGAAGGTAAATATCCTGCAGTCTGTGTACCATGGGGAAAAAAAACCCAAAAAAACAAACAAACAAAAAACCCAAAACAGTGTGGGACAGAAGAATACTAATAGGAAAGAGTGGGAATAGAGATACATCTCTCAATCCATCCTTGGAACAAGGTGGAGGAATCAAATTTACCCTGCAGTTGCCACTATCCATATCCTCAGGCAGGAATCCACCACTCCTCTTCCCGAGGCTTGACAGAAGGAGCCTATTTCTCAATTTACGATCCTGCCCTGAGATCAAACTTCTGCTCTTCTGTATCAGTTCTTCAGATAATAGATGTAACCTCATTCGGTTTTCTCAAAACAGTCACTGACAATAAGTATAACCCCAAGGTTTTTGAGAATAAAAACTGTTAGAAACTTTGAAATTAAACTCCTTTATTTAAACAAAAGTAATATACAGCATGCTATAAACTATTATAATTCAAGATGCATGTCTTGTGTAGTATGTTAAGAGAGAGTGATGCTAGAGTCCCCAGACAGTGAAGCTGGATGCATTTAAGTTTCTGGTTTTGTGCTAGAACTTAACAGAAGCCAAATTAACCTAAGCACAAAGCCCAGTCCCCAAAGCTTTCCATACCACAGTCCAGAGTAAGTGAACTGTACTTACACTGTCAGTAAACAGAAAAAGCTTTATGAGCCTCTGCAGCTTTCCTAATCTCAGAATCACCTGAAAGCAGTTTTCAATACCAACTATTTTCACCTTATTACCCAAGCAGTTTAATCAGTAGCAGTACACTGGTTCAGACAGTTAAACTGTCAAAGGAAGCAGATTCCAGTTTGACGTCCATGGAGTTTGCGGCAGCAAGAATATTGTTACTATATCACTTGCATATCCAAGGCAAAGCTACGTTCTTGCTGCAGCAGCGTTTACTCGGCAGAAGAGCCCGCCGGAGTTGGAATCGCTCATCATCTGACCAGCAAGAATGCACTGCTGACACGAGACGAGGTCCCTCAGACAACTCCACCCCCGCCGTGAACCGGCCCGGCAGACTTTAACCGCGGCTCTAGCGCACCCAGCCCGCCCGGGGCCCCGCGGGCATCCCCTCTCCCAGGGCTCAAGGCCGAGGGCGCCGCTACTAGCCCCGCCACCTGCTCCTTTACCTGGTGAAGAACTCGGCAAAGCTGATGCCAGCGATGCCCGCCCGCTGGGCTCTCTCCGCCGGCTCCTGCGGCGGCGCAGGGGCTTCGGGCGTCGTCCCTCCTGTGGGCAGGTGCTCCGGGGCGCTGCGGCGACGGCTCACCTCATAGGTGTTGCGGGAGTTCAGGTTCACGTCCGTGAAGGCGAGGGGCGCTGGGGGCAGGGGAGCGGTCTCACCCCGGCCCCGGGAGGTCCGCACGCCGGGGGCGGCCTGCGCCCGGCCACCAGCACTGTCCTCCGCGCCGATGGGCAGCGTGGAGCTGCTGGCCGCCACCGCACCACCGCACCGCTCCGCCTCACTCCGCAACCGGCAGCTTCTCAGCGGCTCTTCCAAAGCGGTTCCCGCGGGGAAGTCGCCGCCACCCCCCGGGCCGGGCGGGCAGGGGAGGAAGCCCCCGTTCTGCAGTTTCGCTTCCTCTTCCTCCGGCTCATCCCGCCCCGGCTCAGCCCGTCCTGCCCGAGAAGGCGGCGGCGGCTCCTCCGGCGGTGGCGGCAGCAGCAGGAAGCCGACGTCCCCGTTGGTCATCCTTTCACGGGGGCCCACAACGTAGGCGGCCCCGTTGGCGGGCTTCTCCAGACAGTGCTTTCCATCCGGCGCCACGGCAGGGCCGAGCGCCGCCAGATACTGCTGCAGCAGTCGCTCCTGCCCCGGCCCGCCGCTCCTCCGGCTCAAGCCCCGGCTCCCATCCCGCTCTCCATCCTCCTCCTCCTCCGTCTCCTC
>WBNM01025104.1:0-10405 GCA_013399055.1 Ramphastos sulfuratus
AACAAGAGAGGAACTTTCTGGACTTTTTTTTGAATATAGAATCATAGAATGGTAAGGTTGGAAGGGACCTCAAGGATCATTAGTTCCAACCCTCTGCCATAGGCAAGGACACCTCCCACTAGTACAGGTCACTCAAGGCCTTGAACACCTCCTGGGAGGGAGCAGCCACAACCTCCCTGGGCAACCTGTTCCAGTGCCTCACCACCTTCACTGGAAAGAACTTCCTCCTAACATCCAGTCTAAATCTCCCCTCTGCCACTTTAAACCCATTGCTCCTCATCCTGTCATTGCAAGACCTTGTAAATAGTCCCTCCCCAGCCTCTCTGTAGGCCCCCTTCCGATACTGGAAGGCTACTCTAAGGTCTCCTGGAAGCCTTCTCCAGGCTGCAGAGCCCTAACTCTTGTAGCCTGTCCTCATAGAGTGAATGAACAGGACATTGATTGTAAAAGGAAACTAATGATCAAGTCTATATCATTCACTGGTTTGCTAATTGGTATAAACAGCCAATATATAAAAACAATTTCTCACTCTTTGTTCCTTCTGCCTTCTGTCTTCCACCTCCTCCAGCTATGTTTGTCTGTGCATAGCTGATTACTAACCCTGACAACTGATAATATGTGAGATCTTGCTGGTTTTCTGTCTGGGGTGAGGGAGAGAAGAAGGTGGCATTGACCTCTTCTGGACTTTCTGTGTCCAGAGGGGAAGAACTGAATTATTTCTAAATTTCTGTATTGTTTCTAAATTGTAAATAATTGCATATAATTGTAAATACATGTAAATATATTTTGTATCCGTGCTTGTAAATTTAGCTTGCTGTAAAATATAGCTGCATCTTACTTCCAAGCTGTATTAACTGGTCTGGTAAATTTTATCTGGGGTGTAATTTCTCAACACTCCACACCCTGTTCCTAGAGGTGCAGAAGGCAAAGTTGGATGGGGCTTTGAGCAGCCTGTTCTAGTGGGAGGTGTCCCTGCCCATGGCAAGGGTTTTGGAACTAGATGATGTTTAGGGTTCTTTCCAACCCAAATCAATCTATGATTTGATAATTTTATGAATGACTCTGTCTTTTTGCCCTGGGGTATTTTGCTCACGCAGTGCTAAATGCATTCATTTCTTAACAAAAGTAAAAACAAAATGAGCATTAAAAAATGTGTTACTTCAAGGCTTATTGGAAAATCCCAGTAAGAGAAATTAGGACTTTCTTGAAAGTTCAGTGCAGAATGAATGAGCAGGGTATTGGTTGTAAAAGAATAATCATGATAAAGTCTATATCATTCACTGGGTTGCTAAGAGGTATAAAAAGCCAAAGTATAAACAATTTTCTTCTCTTGGCTCTTGGGTATGGGCTCTATTTGCTGTTCCTTCACTGCTCTCTAACTCCTCCACTAACATTTTCCAGATAACATATAAGCCTTGCTGGTTGTTTTCTATCTGGGAAGAGAGAAGTTGGCATCAACCCCTCCTGGGCTTTTTCTTTGTTCAGGGAGGAAGACTGAATTTCTGTATTATTTCTAAATTGTCTATAATTGTAAATACATGTAAATATATTTTGTATATATGCTTGCAAATTTAGCTTTGCTGTAAAATATAGCTGCATCTTACTTTTCCAAGCCATCTGAGTTGGTCTGGTAAATTTTAATTTGGGGGGGGGGGCAAGTTCCCAACCCACCACAAAAACAAGCAAACAAAACAACAAACAACCAAACCAACCAAACCAAAACAAAGACAGATCAAAACAAAAAAATGTGACTGGTTCACTTGTAGGTGTGATTATTTTATACATTAGAAACTCAATGTTTAAAATCAAGTGAATTGTGGTTTGCTATCACAATAGGAATCATCTTCCTCTTGACACCATCGCAGAACAGAACAGAATCAGCCTTCAACAAAGAGCTTGCTAGAGGTTACTGCTGTAAATAATCCAGGTCATATTTATTTCCTTGTTTTACTTCTCAGAGAATGTTTTGATGGATATCATCACCCTAATAAATTCAGCTAATAAATTCAGCTGTATATTTAAGATACTACAGTTACTGGCACAGTGAAGAGGTGGAATCCGTGGAGAGTTGTTATGGATTTATGCTTTCTCTCTGCCTCTACCTCTTTCTCAACAACAACAGCCACTAGGGCATCATCATCATCATCATCATCATCATCATCATTATCATCATCATCATCATCATCATCATCATCATCATCATCATCATTATAATTTCATTATTATTTTATCATAATTATGATAATTGTCATTATTATCATTATAATCATTATCATTATTATTATCATTATAGTTCTGCAACCCCTATTACAAGAAAGATATGGATGTGCTGGAAGATATGGATGAGGGTGATGAGAGGGCTGGAGCACCAATCCTATTAGGACAGGCTGAGAGAGTTGAGGTTGTTCAGTTTGGTGAAGAGAAGGCTCCAAAGAATCATAGAATCATAGAATGATAAGGTTGGAAGGAGACCTCAAGGATCATCTAGTTCCAACCCCCTGCCACAGGCAGGGACACCTCCCACTAGTACAGGTCACTCAAGGCCTCGTCCAACCTGGCCTTGAACACCTCCAGGGAGGGAGCAGCCACAACCTCCCTGGGCAACCTGTTCCAGTGCCTCACCACCCTCACTGGAAAGAACTTCCTCCTAACATCCAGTCTAAATCTTCCCTCTGCCACTTTAAACCCATTGCCCCTTGTCTTGTCATTACAAGACCTTATAAACAGTCCCTCCCCAGCCTTCCTGTAGGCCCCCTTCAGATACTGGAAGGCTACTATAAGGTCTCCTCGAAGCCTTCTCTTCTCCAGGCTGAAGAGCCCCAACTCTCTCAGCCTGTCCTCATAGGAGAGCTGCTCCAGCCCTCTGAGCATCTTTGTGGCCCTCCTCTGGACCCGCTCCAACACTTCCATGTCCTTCCTGTGCTGGGGGCTCCAGAACTGCACACAGTACTCCA
Organism: Ramphastos sulfuratus; assembly: GCA_013399055.1. Lineage (NCBI taxonomy): Eukaryota > Metazoa > Chordata > Aves > Piciformes > Ramphastidae > Ramphastos > Ramphastos sulfuratus. Next base: position 2,955 of record WBNM01025104.1, read on the forward strand.
GATGGGGTCTGACAAGAGCAGAGTAAAGGGGGAGAATCCCCTCCCTTGCCCTGCTGAGACCTTATTGTGGCCCTCCAGTATTCAAATGGGGCCTACAAGAAGGCTGGGGAGGTAATTTTTAGGGTGTTGAGAGGTGATGGGACTGGAGGGAGTGGATTCAAGCTAAAGGAGGGGAGATTTAGATTAGATGGTAGGAAGAAGCTTTTCACCATGAGGGTGGTGAGACATTGGAACAGGTTGCCCAGGGAGGTGGTGGTAGCCTCATCCCTGAAGGTTTTTAAGGCCAGGATGGATGTGGCTCTGAGCAACCTGATCTGGTGTGAGTTGCCCCTGCCCATGGCAGGAGTATTGGAGCTAGGTCATCTTTCAGGTCCCTTCCAACCATGACAATTCTGTGGTTATTATGCCCCTGGAAAACTATTGATAAATATCATCAGATTAGGGCAAAATGTTTTCTCTTTTTGGAAAAATACTCAAAACCTATTCTTTTCTCTAATCCTAATTGAGTTCAAACATGCAAATCATTAAGAAAATAAAAGTTCACCAACTGTCTACACAAAGAGATGCCATTTGTTCTTTCAGCATGTCGAAAACTTGTTAATTAATAATTTAATTTTTAAAATAATCAGTGCCATTAGTTTACATCATGGAATAAAAACATATCGAAACAGGTTTTCTTTAAACCAGTTAAGATATTTTTTGCAATTAAAAAAAAAATCCAAAGCAATGGGTTTGTAAAAACTGTGCTGGTAAACAATTTTTCTTTCAGCAGATAGGCATTTTCTGCCAACAAACACTGGGGCTTGTGCAAAGGTTTTGATTATTTTGATTAAAAGTTATATTTTAGTGATGAATGGTCTCAACGAGTACTGTCATTAATCTGTGTGACTAAGAAGATGTAGAATTGAGCTTAGCATTTTTCAAATGAAGAGCTGAGATGGTTAAGCTTCAGTTGCCTGTTTGTGGTAGCAGATCTCAGAAGCAAGGCAGCATGTGGATTGAAAAAAAAAAAAAGTTAATGAATTCTTATTTATTGGTAGGAAAAAAACCTTAAGCAATCACTTTCCACAATTTAATAGTGGAATCGAATTAAATCAGAAGCAGACTAGGTACTTAAGATGTCTAGGAAGTATTATTTTAGGGTTTAAGATGAAAGAGTCCAAAGATCCAGAACTGTGCTGCCAGTACCCAATAACAGCTAAATTTTCTGGTTTTAGTTAAGAAGTTTTTAAGACTCAGACCAAGTTTTGCCATCCCAGATGGCAGAGAAATGGGACAATGCTGGAAATGCATACATTTTAAAATGTCTAGTTTGGTTGACATTGCAATTTCATAGAATCATAGAATCATTTTGGTTGGAAGGGATGTTTAAGATCATCAGTTCCAACCATTAACCTAACACTGCCAAGTCACTAAGGTATTAATAAGATCCCTTCCTCAACCTCCTCTTCTGCAGGCTAAATGGATCCAGAGCCTTTTCTCATAAGGAACATGTTCCAGTCCCCTAATCATCAAGTATTCACATGTGCCAATCTTATGTCAGATGGGACCTCTCTGGAAAGGAAGCCCTACAATTAAATTATTGAAAATTGCTTGATGAGCACTTCCACCAGCTTCCTCAGTACTCTTAGGTGAATCCCATTCAATCCCATAGACTTGTGTGGGCCACTTCCTCTTGCACTTTGTGTGGGTTCATTCTGCTCCCTGTTCCTCTTGACTGGCTCAGTGGGCTGAGCACTCAGAGAACACCTGGTCTTCCCTATGAACAAGCAATGTGGCCAGGTGGCAAAGGAAGCCAATGGCATCTGGGCTTGGATTAGAAATGCTGTGCCCGGAAGGAGCAGGGAGGTGGTTATCCCTTTGCACTCAGCTCTGGTGAGGCCACACCTCGAGTATTGTGTTCAGTTTTGAGCACCTCAATACAAGGAGGTGCTGGAGTGAGTGCAGAGGAGGGCAAGGAAGCTGAGGAAGGGCCTGGAGAATAAATCTTATGAGGAGCAACTGAAGGAGCTGGGGCTGGTTAATTTCACAGCCTATCACAGTATCACCAAGGTTGGAAGAGACCTCAANTTTACAAGTTATTTGGATGTGGTGCTTGGGGATCTGGTTTAGGGTGACCCTCCTAGAGTAGGGTTATTGGGTAGACTTGATGATCCTGAGGGACTTTTCCAACCAGAATGTTTTTGTGATTCTGTGATTCTCATTGCAGACAAGCATAACAGGCAATCAGTAACTCAGTAACTCCTCCTTGGTTACTTCCTCATCACTGCAGTATTGGCCTCTGTAGTTAACTGATTAATTTAAGGTGAAGAAAAAAACAAAAGCAAAAGCAAAACCAACATGAAAAGTAAATCACAAAACCACAGAAAGCTAGAGACTGGAAGGGACCTTCAGAGACTATCGAGTTCAACCCACCTGACAAAACCAGGATCACCTAAGCTAGTCTGAACAGGAATGCATCCAGGTGGGTTTTGAAAATCTCCAGAGGAGACTCCTCAACCTCCCTGTGCAGCTTGTTCAGCTCAAACAGCTTGCCAATAAAGATTAAAGGGACTGCTAATGATCCTCCTTGATATGCTCGATGGTGTACTTACTGCTCCAGATGGGATAGAGTGAGTAGGGTTGTGATTTTAGTAAAGAAAGTAAGAACACAGAATAACTAATTCTGGATTTTAATTACTTTTGATTTCCCAACTTCCATTTGCAAACTACGAGAGGGCTTAGGCATTCCTCATTGTTTCAGTAGATTTGGTCCAGATCCTTTAGCACTGAAATATTAAATCTGCAGATTGGTGTTTAATTTGATTTCATAGATCAGTTAGGCAACCAAGGGAGCAGATAATTAGATGGTTGCAGTCTGCTCTTCACTGTAGAGGGCCTTTTACAAATTTGACAGTCCACTTATTTTTTGGATTTAGTGGTTGAATAATTTACTGTAGAGAATAATTTTCAGACCTTGTTGTAATAACTTCTTGAAGTCCTTTAAGCAGAGGAACCCCGTAACAAAGAAACTATCATTTAATTTTATTCCTAATGCAGTTTTTAGGTGTTGATGACCATATAAAACCCCTCAGTGGCATTTACCAGACTATGTCGAATGTCATTTATCTTATCTAACATGTGCTGTCATAATTGTCTTGAGTACTTCTGTTCTCTGTCTGTTAAAGTGATTTCCTGGAGGTTGGCTATGGAAGAGGATCATAGGATCCTGTGTACATCCTACTGTGTACAGTTCTGGANTTTGGGATTCACTCCCTCTTGTGGAAATAAGTTACAACCATGGATGTTTCTCGAGGTCTGTGGTAATGGGTTGGACTTGATGATCTTTGAGGTCTCTTTCAACCTTGCTTATACTGTGATGCTGTGATACTGTGATGTTGTTTTCACATTTTCATCTTCCTTTTTTCATATTTTTTTTAAGATGCTGTGTTATTGTTGCTGGCTGAGACAGTGGTGATGTTAATATCTTGTCTGACAGTTGGAAAGACAAATGATGTACTGTTTTCACTTTCAATATTTCTTAATGTATGTTCATATATAATATACACATTGCTAGCTTATGTACACCAATAAATAGCCACATCCCATTTTAAGCACACTGACTCATTCTAAAGCGGAGTCAAAAAGAAGAATAAAATCTTTTGTGAAACATTTTTCAAAAAGCTTACTTTTGACAGCTTTTTAGTTATCTATTCATTTACTTATTGCAACTAAACTCTCTTAGCATCACAGTGACAGTCTGCTGCAGACTCTCCATAGTAGCATATAAGTCTTCATGATTTTTGATGTATTTTTCAAAGGTTGTACTTACACTGTTGAATAATGAAGTGCTTAGTATTCTGCATGATGCCAAGCTTTTCAATTTATGAAACCCAGTTTTATTTCACCATACTGGATAAAGTGTTTTTGTTTTGTTGCTTTTTTTTTTTTTCATTCTCTCCTTTTAAAGTAACTTGGCATTAAATGTTAGCGCGGGCATATGGTGGGAGTGAGGGCAGAAGGAATTGCAGTTTTGTAGACACAAAAGTGAGTGACTTACAGGGTTATGTCCTTAGTGGTTAGTATGTCAGGTGGACTTCAAGTCATGTAACAAATGTAACAAAATGCCACAAAACCCAGCTTAGCCTGAGAACTTCATATTTTTGTAGTGAGAGTAGAATTGAAACTGGGTTCAGAGGTTAAGGGAAACAAAAGAACCTCTCCTGTCCTCTCTGCCTGCTCTCTCCTTTCACCATTTCTTTTCCATACGGTAACATAACACAACCACTGCCCCATTATATAACTTCCAGCAAGAGTAGTAAGATCAGAGGAGTAGGTTGTTCATGTACAAAAGGATTTGCAGAGTGTGAACTGTGCATATGAAATGTAGTACACAAATAAAAGAAAGTGAACTGTAACAATTTTGAAACGGGTTCTTAAATCTTCTCTGTTCTCAATGCACAGAAAGTGTTTCATCTTCTACAAAGGAAGGTTCTGAATTTAAATATTTCAGAGGACCTTCCTGGCAGCATAAAATGTGTAGTATATGCCAAGTTTTAGGGAGCCTATAAAATGTTATTCATTGATATTTTTCTTCTGTGAGTTTAAACCTTACAGAGAGCCTAATGTTTGAAAGTGTTCCACTCCTAACAATTAAAAATACTCATAATTACTTCTGGCAGTGATGTTAAAGAAGAAAAGCAAACATACTGTTTCTCCCAAGCTGGAAATTAACCTCCTGCCTTCATATTCTTTTCCAATTTTCTGAAAAAAAAAAAAATAGTGGCTAGGAAATGAGGAATCTACGTGGTATTTAAAAGATTATGACAAGACAAGGGGCAATGGGTTTAAACTGGCAGAAGGGAGATTTATGGCAGGGGGTTGGAACTAGATGATCCTTGAGGTTCCTTCCAAGCTTACCATTCTATGATTCTATGATTCTATAATGTTAGGTGGAAGTTCTTTACAGTGAGGGTGGTGAGACACTGGAACAGGTTGCCCAGGGAGGTTGTGGCTGCTCCCTCTCTGGAGGTGTTCAAGGCCAGGTTGAATGAGGCCTTGAGTGACCTGTACTAGTGGGAGGTGTCCCTGCCTATGTCAGGGGGTTGGAACTAGATGATCTTTGAGGTCCCTTCCAACCTTACCATTCTATGATTCTATGCTCAGAATTTAGCAGCAGTGATTTTGATGTAAAGGTTAAAGTCTCTGTGGGAATTGTTCAGTTGAAAAAACAAGCAAAAAAGAAAAAGCAGTGGCACAAGAACACAATAAAATTTAACAAAATTTAAAAGAAAAAAAAAAAACCCACGACAAAACCCACCAAAAAAATAAAGACAAAAAAAAAGACAAAAAAACCCAACTCAACAAGCACACACACAGAAACAAAAAAATCCCATAAACAAACCAACTAAATAAAAAAACCCAAAAAACCCAAACAAGCATAAAAAAAAAACACAGAGAAGAAAAACAACGAGAATGAGGCAAATGTTTTTGTTGTCTAGAGACAAATCCGAGCACAAACTGGTGCCTTTTAAACAAATGCCCTGCAATTGGACTGCCAGCTAGATCCATAAAAACAATTGAATGTTAAGCGAGATCCTTAAGAACACTAAAGAGATTTATTAGTGACTTTGCAATGAATGCTGAATTAATTAATAATGATAAAGTCCTCNTAAAGCCTTCTCTTCTGCAGGCTGAAGAGCCCCAACTCTCTTAGTCTGTCCTCATAGCAGAGCTTCTCCAGCCCTCTGATCATCTTCACGTCCCTCCTCTGGACCCACTCCAACACCTCCATGTCCTTCCTGTGCAGGGGGCTCCAGAACTGCACACAGTACTCCAGGTGGGGTCTGACAAGAGCAGAGTAAAGGGGCATGGTGTCACTGAGTTTTGAGTAAATCTACTTTGAAAAAAACCCTCACAATATATGTTTGCTCTGCTTGAAAAAAAGGGAACACAAGAAGAGATACTTCATGTGATTTAAAAGCCTGGAAAAGATACTGGCTTGTGTGCAACACAGATTTCATGTATGTGAGAACTGAGAAGGATCCCTGACTTGTTGGGTGTTGTTTGTACCCAGTGTCCTTATGAAAACTTGTACTCATTACTGTGAAGTAATTCTTTCTTCAAGTGATAGATTTATATTTAGTAATTGATTAAGTCTGAGATTGCTTTTATGCAAATTTAGCCATCAAAAATTGAAATGTCTTGTCTTAGCTTTCTGTGTAGACAATGAAGAGACATGATCTTCCAGAGGGTGTTTCTGTCTATCCCAGAAAAGATAGGCAGTGGTGATAAATTGCCTTTTGGGAGTTTGCAATTTGCATTCAGAGGGTCTTAGCTTCGGGGACTATAGAAGGAGCCTAGACGATTAGCTTAAGTTTGACACCTAACTCTAATCATTAATATTATATGAAAGGAATCATGCCCTTAAATTATTACAAACATTATAGTGTGAAGGGTCACCAATCCATCTACTTGGCTCAATAAATGATCTCTGACAGGAGCTTACAAGAGATACTTGACAGGAAGACACAAAAATCAAACAGTGGACAGCGAAGGAACATTTTTTTTTTTTCCTGTGTGGAACTTTTCAAGTTGATTAATCAGCCCTTGTTTTATGTCTTCAAGTAACAAGATGAATATGAGTTCCTATCTTTAGATGTTAAACGTATGAATTTTCCCTGAAGATAAAGAACATTAACCCCGAGAATAGAACTGCAGCATTTTGCTTAAGTATAGTTAAAGAACTGTGCTGCCTCTTTACAAAATAGACAACCTCTGCTGCTCTGACCTCTACCAGAACATAGCTCCTGGTGAGGAATGAACTCTGTCGGGGCAGGTAGTTCAATGTTGCACTCTGCCATGGAAATGCAATGTGACCACATTGTTCCTAAGGCAAATATTATTCCCTCAGAATACTCTGCTGTAAGTTGTAATTTGCACATTCCATCCAGTCATGCAGTGAAAAGTTAAAGGGAACCTTGCACAGGAAATCAAGCATAATGGGTTATCTTTTGTATTACACTCTTCAGTATTAAGCACTGGAAAATAAGACATATATGATCTGAAGACAAATCCCATGTGCATTTGAATATGTTTTCCACATGAAGGCTTTTCTATAGTAAGATAAAATGACATGGAAGGAGGGTGGGAGTATTCATAACGTGCAAGCAGACTGTCATTTTAATTATCCTCTAAAAACATATACTGTGGTTGCACTCAAGCTATGATATAATTACATTGGTTTCATAACTGTTAGAATGTATATAACCTTGGGCTGGGCAGCCCATTCCAGTGATTTCCCATTGGAATGGGCTGCCCAGGGAGGTGGTGGAGTCGCCTGGAGGAGTTTAAGAAAAGCCTGGATGGGGCACTTAGTGCCATGGTCTAGTTGATTGGATAGGGCTGGGTGATAGGTTGGACTGGGTGACCTTGGAGGTCTCTTCCAACCTGGTTGATTCTATGGTTCTATG